>JAJVDC010000320.1:0-24528 GCA_021436925.1 Neofusicoccum ribis
ACTCCGGAAAACTCGGCACGTTGCCACTTCCACCCCATGTCTCCACCCCACTCCGCTCTTGGGAAACAAGGCTTGGCTCTTGTCGTCATCCGGGGGCGGCCGCTCGATCTCCTTCGCTTGCGTAGTTGCTCGAATGCTTTGAAATTAGCCTTGACTGAATAATTAGATAGTAAGATTTATTTTGGCTTCCTGATTAATTAATGAAATGTTGTTTGGTTGAGATATGGTGGTTTGTTAATGGTTGACGCGTTATGACGCGCGCGTATCTCTCTCGCTTGTGTGTCTCTCTCGCTTGTGGAATACGTTACCTTCTAACTACAAACAAGCCGAAATCATGTCATATCCTCAAAACTCTTATTACACTAATCAGTCTCCAAGTACTCCTGAAAATTCAGACTAGGAAATACAACGTATCCACTCTCGCACTCAGCTGCTGCGAGACTGCAGGCAAAGTCAGCCTCATGCAACCGCTTGCGGTGTAAACTCACAGGTCTTCCACAGCCCGTACTTCTGTTTGGTTCACTCCTGGGTAGGTCGACGCATCTGATTAGGGGACGTGACCTCGGTGGATCAAGGCTGGAAAAGCCCTTCTCCTTCTCCTTTGCCGCAAAGGCATCCGTACCTACTCTCCACGCATCACCTGAACCTCTCATTGCAACCATTAAATCCGCTTTCTCGCCAATCGTTGCAATCTGCCAGCACGGTGCTTAACCGCCAACAGAACTGCCGACACTACTGACTGCGCGGCGGGCGTCGTGCTTGACGAAGGCGACCCAGGCCGGCGGGCTGCCGATACGGTACCCTGGCTTGCTGCCCTCCACCCAGAAGAGCATCGCGGCGTCTCTTATCCGGTGGAACAGGGTTTGGTGTGTTCAGCAAGACTTTGATCATGGCGTTTCTGTTGCCCGACCCCTGGATCGTCGTCGTGTCGCCGACCACCTCCCACGGGTACGTCGGGTCGAGCACGTCGATCAGCGGCGGCTGCGTGTAGACCAGCACGAAGCCGTCACAGTCGACGGTGAAGACGGACGTGGTGACGAAGCCCTCGCCGACCAGGTCCTGCGGAAACGGGCCGGTGGAGTGGTCGACGAGCGTGAAGGAGCCGTCGAACCCGACGGCGACGAACTGCGGGCCGTTGGGCCCGTCGGTGACGAGGTCGAAGGACTCGACGTAGGGGAAGCCGATGGGGTTCTGCAGGAAGTGGAAGGACGTGGGCGGCTGCTGCCCGAGCAGAGGCCCGAGCACGGGGTCGAGGAGGTTGGAGGCCAGCGTGCCGAGGTGGTCGACGAGCGAGTAGACGAAGTCGCCGCCTTGGGTGACGAGGTTCTGCGGACGCGCTTCTTGTCAGTATCTCAGCTTCGCCGGACGGGGCTTCGAGCAGCTTACGAAGGTCTGGTCTTCGTTGTTCGGGTCGATGACGCAGGTCTGCGCCGCTTCCGGAGGGCTGGTTTCCGCGAGGTCGATGTCGGTGAACGACGGCGCTGGGATGTCGTCGAAGTCGTCCTGAGTGGGTTCGGGTGTTGGGAAGATATCGGATGATGATATCGACGGCGCAGACGGTGACTGTCTTCGGGTCAGCTGACGGCGGGACCATGCGCGGGTCATGGGGCAATCTCGGTCAGAGGCGGCCGGTACTTACGATCGCGGTAGAGGGCTCCGAAGATGGTAGGAGAAATGTCGAGAGTGTTGGGATATCCAGGCTGAAGAGATCCGTCACCACTATCGGCAGTGTAGTAAATGTCACAGTGGAGGAATCCGGTGGTGACACGGTGAATGAAGGAGCTTGCGATGATGGTGAGGGATATGTCGAGAGCGTGGGGATCTCTTGGCTGAAGAGATCTGTGGCCTCTATCAACGGTGTAGTGTATGTCACAGAGGAGGATGCCAGTCCCGGAGTGGGAGATGTCAAGAGTGTGGATATCCCTTGGCTGAAGACGTCTGTGACGACGGGCAGTGACGCGGATAGTGAAAGCGACAAGAGTGTCGAGAAGGGCTCCGATGCCAATGAAGGTGAGCTGAAGAGGTCCGAGACGGCTGCGCTTGGTGTCACAATGCTCAATACTGACGTGTATGCAGTAGATGCTGGCGGTGTACTTGGGAAGGGTGGGTTGTCCGTCGAAAGGTTGGGTAGCTCAGATGGGCTGGGCTGCACGGGACTCAGTGGAGTCTCGATGGAGGGCACCGTTTCAGGGAAAGAGAAAAGCTTAGTCGTTGATGAGAGCGGTCCAGGGGTGATTGGTTGGGTGGCTGGAGACTCAGGAAGCCCAATGAGACTGGTAATTGAGGGAGGCCCTGACGGAGAGTTCAAGGGTGGGACAGAGCTCGTCAAGCTGGGCGAGGTCGGTGACTCTCCGGAGAATGGGAAAAGCCCAGTGGATGGCGAGAAAGGATCAGGAATAGTGGTTTGGATGGTTGGGGACTCCAAAAGACCTGGCGATGTGATGGAAGAAAGAGGTAACACCAGAGAACTTGAGTATGGAATTTCCGTGAACGAAGACTGAATTGGCTCCGTCAGGCTGAAGGCTTCGATTGAACTGGAGGGTTGTACAAGTAGTGTTGATGGAGGATTTGTAGGAAATGGCTCTGAAAACGATGCCGAGAAATCCGAAATTCCCCCAAAAGTTGCAGCAACATTGCTAGAAGGAATAATGTTCAATGACGAAGTATAGATAGGAGTAACCTCTACAGAGGTGAGGAATGAACTGAAAGCTTCCGTGAACGTCGGTAGATCTCCGGGCAAGGTCACTGTAGAAAACAGGTCTGAAGCTGGTGCCTGAATAGTTTTAAAGAGATCGGAAGGTGTGGCCTGAATGGTTAATGTGGTGGGAGAAATTTCCTGGCTTAAAGTTGAGCTCGAGATATCGGAGAAGAAGCTTGGAGTATCGATGAAGCTTGGAGTCTCGGCGATACTTGAGGCATAAGTGAGGCTTGGAGTGCCAATGAGGGATGAGATCCCAAAGAAGCTTGTAGTCTCAATAAAGCTCGGAGTCTCGGCGGCGTTTGTAGTCTCAATGAAGTTAGGAGTTTCAGCGAAGCTCGGAGTCTCAATGAAACTCGGAGTCTCAATTAAGCTCGGAGTCTCAGCAAAGCTCAGAGTTTCAGGAATGCTTAAAGTGTTAGGGAGACTTAGAGTGTCTATGAAGCTTGGTGCTTCAGTAAAGCTTGGAATATTGGAGAAACTTGGAATACCAATGAGGCTCGGGATCTCAGTCAATGCTGGAGTCTCAATCAAGGCCGGAGTCTCAGTCGACTTTGACGTTCCAATCAAGCCTGGGACCTCGGTGAAAACTGAGGGCTCAATGGAGCTTAGAATCCCGGTGAAAAATGAGGGCTCAATAGAGCTTGAAACCCCGGTGAAAATTGACGGCTCAGTAAAGCTTGGTGTCTGTGGAAAGCTTGGACTTTCAGTAAATTGTGGAGCTTCGGTGAATTCCAAAGTCTCTGTAACTCCCGGAGTTTCAGTGAAGCCCAGAACATTAGTAAAGCTTGGAACCTCAGTAAAGATTGAGGGCTCAGTAATGCTTAGAACCTCGGTGAAAATCGAGGGCTCAGTAAAGCTTAGGACCTGTGAAAAGCTTGGACTTTCAGTAAAGTGTGGAACATCGGTGAAGTCCGAAGTCTCAATGACTCCCGGAGTCTCAGTGAAGCCCAGAACATCAGTAAAGCTTGGAATCTCAGTCTCAGTGAAGCTCGGAGTATCTACAGGAGAAGGGAAAGTGAAAGTTGGTCCTGAAGACACAATGTTGAGAGACTCCGACGATAATACTGAAACGAATGACGCATCTAGGCTGACAATGGCTGTGTTGCTCGGTGTTGGCTGAGTTTGATCTGATATCAAATCAGAAGTGAGCGGTTGGAAACTTGAAAGTACCGTTTCAGTCGTCTCAGCGCTTGTCGAAACAGCAGTGGAGATGAACACCGGAAAGCTTGAGGCTAGGAGGTCGGAGAAGATCGATAGCGAAATTTGGGAAAGGGTACTGCCTGAACTGCTGGACATCTCGATGGAGGAGGCTTGGCCCACGATTGGTGGCAGCATAGAATTTGAGGACTGTGAGAGTTGTGGTGTCTCTGTCGATCTCGAGGGCTCCATACTTGAATCTTGTGGCAAGGTGGGGAGTTCTGTAGAGAGCGTGATAGAGATTGATGGTTCCACAGCCGCGGATGAGGGTGTCTGTACGGAGCTTTCGCTGATAAATTCTTGCGGTAATTCCCCAAATGACGTTGAAGTAATACCAAAGGACTGATCCCCAAAAAGACTTGAAAAACCAGACAAAAGCTCAACCACCGCACTGGAACCTTCGTAGCTTGATAAGGTGGAAGACAGGAGCTCGTTGTAGCTAGAGATTGATACTGTAGCCGTGATTTGAGAGGGTGTTGGAAATCCATTTGAGCTTTGTAGATCGAAGATTGAAGGACTGGGCAGGATGTCGCTTGACTCAACTTCCGTGACTTGTCCCGAACTGGGTGCACTGGGAATGCTCGAAGGCCCGATAGAAGACTCCAAGACCGTTGTTGATTCGGAAATATATGCAATCGATGTAGTTGAGATGAAACTTGGTGTAGTTTCAATTGAAAAGCCAGGGATGCTGAAACTTCCCAGTGTAATCACTGATCCGGAATATGTCGAGGGCTGCGGCTCCGTGAAAGACGCGAATGTACTTGGGCTGGAAGGAGTTCCATTTGGGGCTGGCTCCTGAGACGATATAGTAGGAGCTGAGATTGTAAACCGACTAGAAGACGGACCAATAGTAGATTGACTGCTTCCAGGACCGCTTGAAAGAGAAGCAAAACTCTCTGCTGGAAGACCTCCAGATGGAACGCCACTAGAGAGACCGCCAGTTGAAGAAAGCTGTCCAAATGGTTCGCTCTCCGTACTTTCTCGGCTCAGGACATCTGATAAGAGAGAGGAAGCCGGAGCAATGCTGCTCCCTGCAAAGCTGGCAGAAAATATATCCGGTAATCCGGTTGAACTGCTGAAGGAAAGAGGGAGCAGTTCTGACGAAGTGAAAGCAGAGTTTCCCGGACTTGGTATTACTGAAATGCTGGGCAACGCCGAAGATACAGATGTGACGGACTCTACGAATGAAAACAGCAGCGAGCTTGGGGAGGACCTTGGGCTACTGGACGCTGGCGGCGTGCCCGAAGCTTGATCAAGGTAGGTGGATAATCCATTGGTGGATGTTGAGGCCAATTCTGGGGAGGTAAAGGTCAGGCCAAACCCGCTGGAGCTGATTGCAGTGCTGGAGATTCCGAGCGATGCTTGAGTGATAGACCCTTCGCTTGGTCCACCTGTGTAGGAAATTCCCAAACTTGAAACAATGGAGGAGAGGCTTGTTCCATATGAAGAGGAAGAAAGTAATTGCAGAGTATTTTGGGTGCTCAAAAGGGAAGACAGATCCAGAAACGCCTCGGAGCTGCTGTAGAACTGTTGAGACGAAGAGAGGGATTCGCTGCGGCTCACTGGCGTAGAGATAGAGCTAATGGAGGGTGGAGGTGTCAATGAGTCCGACGACTGGTACGAAACTCCAAGGCTCGTAAACGAAGCAAGATTGAATGAACTCGTGGGAAGCGTAGACGAAATAGGGGTAATAGCGGAAGACTCGGTGGTCCCCGACGGGTTGATGGCCGTAGAACTCGGTGTCGTGAATGCGAAAAATCCACTTGTAGGTGTACTGGACACGGCCGGCGAGCTGATTTGTCCCAGGACCGTGCTTGTCGCCGACAAAGATGCAGTTGTACTGAGTTGCGCTGCGGTGACAGTTCGTGTGGAGGTCTCCACAATCAATGTCGTTGCAGTAAGCAGGGTCTCAAGAAATGTCGGTGCGTTGGTGACTGTCACTGAAGCCTCAAGTCCAACTGTAAGAAGGGTGTTTTCAGGAATGAATGTTTGAACGAGGACAGGTTGTAGAAAGACGGTAGGGGCGACCCAAATTTCGACGACCAAACGAGGCTGGGCGACCTGGGCCAAGGCCAACGGTGCTACTGCAGCACACACGAAAGAGGCCCAAAGCATGACTGGCAAAGACTCAGAGGATGTCGCTCAGAATGGAATACGGAACAGTCGGCAACTCATAAGTGATGTGCGTTGTGGCGGCATGTGGTTCAAATTGCGACGGGTGGAGGCGCTAGAATGAACAATTCGATTTCCAACATTTCCCACGAGCATCATTCCTCGGGGAGCATCCGATTCCTTTCGCTTGGATGTAGAAGCCGTCTCGGCATGCCAGAATCGTGTTTCGCCGGCTGTGTCTGAATGAACTTCCGTTCCGAGCCAATGAGGGGCAGGCGCTACTGCTGCAGCCGCTGTTCGTCACACGCAAGGAGTTGTATTCGCTATCTACGGGATCCGTGTTTTCAACGTGATTGGGTTACCACCGAGCTGTCGCATACCTGTCCAAAATCTGCCGGATGGAGCCGAAAGCTGTCACAATTCATCGTTGCGGCTCGTTGTCCCGTCCTGCATCATAAGTAGCTTAAAACGCCCTCCCAGCTTTGCGCTCCTTATCCCTCCACTCGCCCTCCAGCATCGAGAACGACAAGTTATCGTGCCACGCGCCATCGAACCATATAGCCTCCCGCTTCCGTCCTTCTGGGGCAAATCCGAGCCGCTCGTATAACCGCGCTGCGCCAGTGTTGTAGGAGAAGCACTCAATGCCGATTCGATGCAGCCCAGCAACTTGAAACCCCCAGTTCAAGACCCATGTGATCGCCTCACTTCCGTAACCTTTTCCTTGATGCGCTGCAATGATGTCGATGCTGATGTTGCTGTTCCTGTGATGCTCGTGTCCGGGCTGCGGGCTGGTGAGGGAGATGATGCCAATGGGGACGGGCGTTTCCTGAGGACTCGATCGAGGCGGGGCAATGCAGATTATCACCGCCAGCAGGCACTTTTCGGCAAGGCGCGATTTCCAGTCCGCGCTGGATTTGGTGGTTTCTGGTCGGAGCAATGTGACGTTGGAAAGGGCGTAGGCCTCGGGGTCTGCCTGGACCGAATGGACAAATGCACCGTCTTCCGGGGTGTCTTTGATGGCGCGGAAAAGAAGCCTCTCGGATCGGAATGGGTTTCGCATCGTGGAGCTGACGAGGCGGAATGAGTAAACAGCTCGGGGCAGCTCTGCTTTATACCCACCCATGCGTGGCGTGCAATCCACGGTGCCCCACTTTCGGACGGCGAGTAGACGGTGACCCAAACAGGAAGGTGCATGACTCGGATTTCAGCTCAAACGCTTTGGCATCAATACTTACGTGTACCTTGTGTGCACGTACTAAAAACGCCAGGTCCTGATATATGGGGACTGTCAACCTTTGCTCCATAGTCCGGCAAGCACACATTTTACTACGGCCGAACAAAAGCAGTCAATCAACATGGGGATCGTTGCATGAGGCCATGCGCTACTGCAATGTGTTTGCTGCCAACCCGTGGACTAGTATGGACAAACACTCTGCATGTTATCCAACGGATTTTCCGTCCAATACGGGATATCTGCGCTCGTTCAGCTCAGCCACTCTGGCTCGTCACTTCCAAGAGGCTTCGGCATGAGGTCCCAACCAGGTTCACAGCCATCCACGCTGGCTGAATGCCGCACCGCTCTGAGTGGGCCAAACCCGCTCTGCCGAGTCTCCAAGAACTCCTCAACCTCTTCCGGAGAGCCGACATCCGCACATTCAAACCCCGATTTCCCCTCGTACTGTCCCAGGCTCCGCAGGTACTTCATCGTCCCCGCCAGCGACACATCCACCCGCCACGCTCCCCCTTCCGTCACCCGCCGCCACAGCGCCGCGCATATCCCCGCCGCCAGCAGGTACCCCGACCCGTGGTCCAGCGCCTGGCACGGCAGGATCCTCGCCGCCTCCCCACCGCCATAGTGCTCCGCCTCGGACACATTCATCCCACTCGCCGTCTGCACCAGCGAGTCGAACCCCCGCCTCTCCTTCCACGGGCCCTCCGGCCCAAACGCCGACATGTTGGCGCAGATGATGCTGGGGTTGATCTCGGCCAGCTGCTCCGGCGCCAGCCCCCGCGCTGCCAGGCTGCCCGGCCGGTACCCCTGGATGAACACGTCGCACGACGCGATCAGCTCCAGCAGCTTCGCCTTGCCGGTGGCGTCGCGCACGTCCAGCTGGATGCTCCGCTTGCCGCGCGCGAGGTCGCGGTCCACGGCCGGCAGGTCGGGGAGAGACGGACAGGTCACCCACAGCACGTCGGCGCCGTGCGCGGCCAGCGTGCGGCCGGCGAGGGGCCCCGCGATGACGCGGGTCAGCTCGAGCACGCGGAGGCCGCGCAGGCAGCGGTCGTTGCCGGGTGCCATGCGCGGCGGAAGGCCAGCGGGGCCGTTGCAAATGCGTTGCATCGAGATGGGGAACTTGTCGATGGCGGCCGCTTGTGGAAGGGCATCCCATTCTTTGTAGGAGCGAAGTGCGTACATGGCCAGCTTGTGCTGCAGACCGGCAGTCTCGAGATCGATGCTGTTCCACTGCCGGGTCTTGTCTGCCACGTCGGAGCGGCTGGCGGTCAGTGGAAGCCCTAGCAGTTGGAGAGCGCCGTCTCGATGGTTCGGAAACGCGTCGTGGATGCGGATGTAGCCGTCTGCAGTCTTGTGGAGGCCCAGGACCGGGGGTCTTGGGATTCTTTCTGGTTCGCCTTGTATGCTGCAAAACTGGACGGATTTGAACTCAACCACAGCGTGGCGCTGCGGAACGGTGACTGTGGGCACGGGTGACCCGTTGCGTGTAGAATGAATCAGAGCTGCCGCAAGAGCTGAGACCGCAATAGAGCTCTGGGCGAGGCATCCGATCCGATAGGAGGATGGAAGGGCAGGACCGGAGTTGCTCCCAGGGAGGATTACAGAGTCGAGTGATGTTTCGGGCAGGCCGAGCCCAGCCCAGATCTCCTTGACTATGTCCAGCGGTGTGAAATTCTCTCGGCCCATTCCAACTGCTTCGTGGTGAGGCTTGAAGCCATCGGGGACATTGGATTCCTTGGAGTCAAGAACGCGGCAATCGGACGCGTCACTGCGCGGGACACTGGCCATTGTCGCGGAAGCGCTGTGGCTGCCGGAAGCGCCGTTGCCAACGCGTTTCTCGGCCAGAGGGAGTGGGATTGATCACGTCTCCCCACGTGCCCCGCCGAGCCCTTGTGTGGCGCTGATCTCTAAGCCACACTCGAAGCACCCAACAAGCCCCGCACTGTGGTCGTTGCTGCCTGTGACACATGCGTACTAGCTCCTGCTGTGCCACATTGGAACACAAACACTATATTTCTCGCGCCCCTCGGCCAGACACCGTCACTCCACAACCCATCGCCGAACATGCGCCTCCTCCGTGCGCCAGAACCACTCCGCTACGTGGATCGCAAAACGATCATTCTTGGAGATGAAGGATGTGGCAAAACCAGCCTGCTGTTGTATGTACTACGCAGTAGAACTTTTAGGGCGCCACTACAAAAGAACCCGATGCTTATCGCTTCTCGTGTACATAGGACTCTTGCAGACAGAACATTTCCTGAGGCAGGCACTCCTCCATTTAGGTGGCAAGAGTACGTCGATAATGTTAAGAAAAACGGACCAAAAGGAAAATGTGCCACGCACTTCAGAGCCTTTCGTGATCGAGAGCGACGCTGTGTTGCGGCAAGAAACGTGATCGAAAGCGCTGTAGGCTCAGCCTCTTCGACACCGATACCATCCGAGAATGGAAAGAACTGCCTGAGAGCCGCTGTGACATGTACACGGTATGCATTTGCTTCGCCATCGGCTCAGCTGAGTCCTTGGAGAATATCCCGGAAAAAGTGCGTTGTTTCTTTTCTTCCTCCAATCTGCTCTCGCTCCCTCTCTTCTGCGTTACTACCTCCAGGCTTACGACTTTTCCAACATTCAGTGGATAAACGACGTCCTATACTTCTTTCAAGGTTGTCAGTTGTACCTTGTAGGACTAAAAGGAGACCTCCGCGACGATAAGAAGATCTCTGAGAAGCTGGTCACCCGAGAACAAGTAAGCGTATTCGTTCTAATTCCTTATCACGTCGCTGGCATGCTCACGCATTAATGCAAATACCAGACAGAGGCGGTGAAGAGGGCATGTGGAATGCTCAACTATACCGAAGTGTCTTCAAAGACGCAGCAGGGATTAGACAACTTCCTTTACTATGCTTGCCACTGCACCTGCCATTTTACACGCGGCGGAAGGGGCCCCTGTTGCCAGATTCCTTAGCAGGTGGGCATGGAGCTGCGTTGACCACTATGCAGTAGTTCAGTGTTATCTTTTCTACGGCATCAAAGTCATCTGGATTTAGCTTGTCTGTGTCACAATGAACATTATTTTCTTGTAGATCCTCTTCAGTATATGGTACAGGAAGGTCGGGTAGGTTTGTCCCAGCAGTGACTGCTATAAAGTTTAGTCCTGCTAGAATCCACAATAATTCTGATTGGACTGCTTACGGCCATATTCGCACGAGCACAGTCTAGGGCATAATTCCATCGGTCAGTGTTTGGCTAGACTTGGTATATTTACAAGACTTCTCCAGTTCAAGAACCCGCCGCACAGTTTCACAAGAGTCCAGCCAAAAATTCTCTCATTCGCTTCGTCCACTACATCTGGCTTCGAGTTCCTTCATTTCTCACAAATGAAAGCCATGAGTCAGTCTAGCACCAAATCACCTGTTCTTCTCTATGGCATGGCCTCTTGTCACCACGTGAAATACCATAGTGCGAGATAGTATCACAGGCACGAGAACCACATGGCCATGAGACGTCGTGATAATTTTCAAAACGCTAGTCTATCATTCCGGACCAACCAATCCGAGAAAGCCCACATCATCGTAACCGCTTTCCCCGTGAAACGCCATCTCCGCATGCACATCTACTCCGGCACCACTCAAGCCTTCTCAGCCTCCCTCTCCCTCCTCCACACCTTGACCGGCATGTCCTTCAGCAGCCAGTTCATCGTCTCCTCCCTCTGCAGCTCCCAGGCGGGGCTGGGCAGCGCGAACTCGTACCTGTGCACCATGGTGGCCAGCACGACGGCCTGCTCCAGGTAGCTGATGTTGCGGCCGATGCAGCCGCGGGCGCCGGCGGAGAACGAGATGAAGTACGGCTGCAGGGCCTTGCCGGCGTCGCCCAGCCAGCGCTCCGGGACGTAGCGGTCGGCCTGCGGGAAGACCTTCTCGTCGCGGTGGGCGACGAGCGCGCTCATGGCCACGGACGTGTTGCCGGCCACCCAGTCGCCCAGGATCTGCCAGCCCTCGGGCGGCGTCTCGCGCGGCAGGCCCTGCGGCGTGGGCGGGTTGAGGCGCAGGGCCTCGTCGAGGCAGGCGCGCATGTAGGGCAGGTGCTTGACCTTGTCGTACGGCGCCACGACGTCGTCCTCGTCGAGCGCGGCGTCGACCTCCTCGCGCACCTTGCGCAGGATCTCCGGGTGCTTGATCAGCTGGTACAGCACGTTGGTCATGGCGATGGCGGTGGTGGCGCTGCCGGCGTTCATCATGATGGACACCTCGGCCACGATCTCGCCCCACTCGAGGTTGTTGGCGTGCCCGTTCTTGTCCTCCATGAGCGCCTGGAAGAAGTCGTCGAGCTTCTCGCCGCGCTCGTAGCGCTCCAGGCGGCGGCGCGACAGCTCGGGCGGGATGCCGTCCCACAGCTTGCCGTTGGCGCCCATGCGGCCGTACTTGGGGAGGAGGTTGGTGGCCTTGTCGATCAGCTTGTACCAGTCGTACGACCACACGATGTAGGACTGCTTGCGGGCGTTGTCGTAGAGGCACTCTCGGAAGTGGCACGTGTACGAGGTGCCGTCGGGGCGGCGCACGGTGATCAGGTCGTCGCCCTGGTCGAGGAAGCCGAGCATCTCGGAGAGGCCGATGTCGGCGATGGCGTCGAGGGAGAAGAAGTTGGACCACTTCCGGTAGTCGACGGTGAGGTCCTCGGCCCTGGGCACGGTGGCGCCCGCGGGCAGCGGCGCGGTGCAGCGCTGGTCGAACTGCTTGACCATGCGCTCCGTCTTGTCGGCGACCTTGTGCTCCCACTCCTCCAGGTTCTTCAGCGCGTAGGCGGCAGAGAGCACCTTGCGCTTGCGGGCGTGGTCGGGCTTGTCGATGACGTCGGCCAGGTGGAAGTGCGAGCCCGACGTGACCAGGTACTGGCCGTCCTTGGTGCACTTGGTGCCGTGGCCGTAGATGTCCTTGATGGCGCGCACGTCGCCGTAGGACAGCGAGTTCGGGCCGATGCGGATGACGGGGTGCTTCTTGTGCAGCTCGACCATGTGCGTCGACCGCGCGCCGGTGTGTGCCAGCATCATGAACGGGATGTTCGTCATGCCCGCGAGCGGCGAGAGGTTGGGGTATTTCCGAAGACCTGGTTCTGGTCAGCCGCACGCTGCTTAAGCTCGCGCCAGGACAAACGCACCCTTGGGATCCCGGAAGTACTCGAAGACGGGGTACACCACGAAGTAGCCGAAGAGGCAGATCCCCAGGAGGGCTGCGTAGGGTGCGGTGATGGGTATCATTGTGGAGCGAAAAACAGGACAGAAGAGAGCGGGTGGTGGTGTTTGTGGCGAGCACTCGACGGCTGGCTGACGGGAGGCGCTGGTGGAACGTCCTTATATCCCGTCTGTGTGCCCCACGGGGATCGCGGGCAGTTGCCCAGCCGCCATCCGGAAACCAGAAGACGACAGGTCCTCAGCGCTGCCAGCCCCGGATTTGGAAATTCACATGGTGTTTGGCGGGACCGGCGGGGCCTGAGGGCTGTGGCAGATGGGGAAGGTTTCCCAGTCGAGCAGCGCCGGGCGAGGTCCGGCCGTCGGGCTGGCCCACATGATTGGCGGCACCCATCGCCACGGCCAGCAGCCGATCGCCGGGTCGGGCTGGTGGCTGCCATGCGGGGTATCCCCACAACAGGGTGCCCCGCGTCTTCGTGACGTGCAGGCGGGAGAAGTTGCCAAAACAACGGCCCTGCCGCCCTCCCACGATCGGATCAAACTGCCAGCGGGTAAACCCTTATCATTCAGCCGCAGGGAGGGCATGCCGGACGGTGCAGAGGGTTGTTCCGCCTGCCTGGACGTCAGCCTTCAGCGACTCACGGCAAGTGGAGTGGCACGGCTGCTTACGGAAGGCCGCTTCACGCTCCCCATTGCTCTCTCAGGTTCGCAATAATTCGCGACGACCGCCACCCGATCTTCTTCTCCAGGTCCAGCAGGAACTGCACCGCGCCCTCGCGATCTCGCTCCTCCTCGAGATAGGATCCACCTGCCAGACATCAGCAAAACTCCCAAGGTACGTGCGAATGGGACTATGGGCCTCTCACATGCACAGAGTATGTGCGATGCGTGGAACGTTGCGGCCGGCACGCCTTCGTTGCTGATGGCCAGCCCAATGACAGTCCGGAGATGCTCGACGATGGATGCCTGAGGTCGTTTAGCGGGGCTTCCACAGCGCACACGGAGAATCCGTCTTACCTCTGAGGCCTTCCGGATTTTGTGGCTGCCAAAGCCCAGCCGCGACAGGCGCGGATCAAACGTGCCCAACAAAATCTTTGCCAGACTGTAGTATTGCTGACCCACAACTGCGCACGCCAGCCCGTTAGTCACGGGGGAGGGTGGCGCGAAGGGCGCGGTGCGTAGTAACATACCGTGTGACGGGCCTGTCATCCAGATCTCCGGGAACGGCGAGGTCTCCTCTCGGATCCAGAACGGCCGGAAGTGCCAAGGCTTGTTGTCGTTCCAAGCCTCGACCTGGTCTTCCAGCTCCTTCCACCGCTCCAGCGACGGCATTTCGTCCTGCTGGCACGAGTAGTTCAGTATCTCAGCGAATGTGAAGATCATCCGATTCGCCCAGGCACTCGACGTGTCGGCGTGAAAGGACGGTGATTGGCGGAAGTTGTTGAGATCAATGTTGAGGGGCTGGCCTGTGGTCAGCGAAACGTAAATATCTTGCCGCAGAAAGATCCACGATGCAGCCTCGCCGAGGCCCCCCGAGGGAACGAATTGGGCGATGGAGTTCAGCAGCCGGGTGCCTCCGTACAGATGGCACTTCTCGTCAATATCTTTTCAAGCGTTAGTCACGGAGGGGGTGTTTGCGCCGGCGTTTGGTGCGTACCATCCATCTCCTCGTACAGCCGCAGAATTACAATCGCGGCCAGGAGGTTCTCGTCCAGAGCACCCAGGGGGTCGTCCAGAACAGGAATCATAATCCGCAAGCACTCGCTCATGTAACCGGCGGACTTGAAGTCCTCCGACCCCGACACTCTGGCCAGGTGTCGGGAAGACAGTGCCAGAATCGCGTTAGCTATCACCGGGTAGTTCAGGGCGCGCTGCGGCACTTCGGTAGCGAAGTGAAACTTCTCGTCACCTGGACCCGTCAGCTACCCAAGACAGACACGCCGGGAGATTGCAGGCATACAGCAGTCGACCTGGTCGTTTAGTCAGTCTTCTGTCAGAGGCCGGTGTGGAAACGGACGTACCCAGGCACCCAGATTCCGAACAAAGTGGTGAAACAAGCGCGCCTCTTCTTCGGTGTTCAGCGGCCATGATGTCGAAGGCTGGTACAGTGACGACCTCCAGTAGCTCGCGGCAGAACCCACGGTGGAAGTGTCACCGCCGTGTTCACCATCATGCTGTACGTTGGGGGTGCCAGAACTACGAGCAGCCTCGCTTCTGTTGCTGAACGCAGAGTATGGAGAGCCAAGGTCGATGCCACCCAGCGGCTGCCCGGCGGAAAGCTCAGCAGACGCGGGAATTCCCGCGATGGCGGAGGGGGTAGTGATGGTCTCGGGAAACGCTATCGGGTCGGGCACGCCGTTGGCAGGTGCTCCCCTCACATCCCCTTGAGGAGTTTCTTCCGGGCTGAACCCCATCCGTGAGGAGTACGTCACTACTGGGTCGTCGTCCAGATCCTCAAGGCTCATGGCTGGGGCCGCAAAGGTTACTGCGCGGCGTGGTCAGCCACAGTTCCACAACTCGGATCAAGAGATTAATCCCCGGGCAACACACCTGCAGGGGGCACGCGCACCCATACTTGGCTGCTCTTCCAGCTAAGCTCGCACGTCTTGTCCTTGTTGTGGGCCGCAGCCTTCTTTTCGCGGACAGACGTCACAGGCCGGAACCTGATGGTCAGGCCTCTGCGGCACTCTCGACCCGCTTTGCTGCACCGTTCGCAGATGCTGGAGCCCGGCTGACTGACACCTTTTGCACCAGGTGAGAAGATAAGCAAATGCTACACCTAAGACACCAGGACTGCTCTAGCCTGTCCATGCATGGTCTGCGTCGGGCCGCACGTCACAACGTACATTTAAGGTGTCGATCACGACACGCGTGGCTAGCGACCGGGCAATGGCGTCAGCTAACACAGCACCAACCCAGGCTCCGGGGACTGGCGGGAGACGCACGAGCACGAGGAGGTCGGGGGACGTGAAACTCACCAGCCGGTGGATGTTCTCATGGCTTCGAAGGGCAAGGGCGAGCGCGGTGTCAAGCAGCAGCGGTGAAAGAAGCAAGTAAGCCCGGCGGGCAGACCGTGGGGATGGTTATACGGGGGGCGCTGTGCAGGAAACCATTCCCCGACGGCGCGGCCACAGCCGGGGGAAAATCTCGCATTGTGTTGCGAGTCGGCAAGGGGAAAAGCGGGGGCGCGCTGGCTGCCGACCGCCGAACGGGGGAAATTGCTCCATCGACGCCGCCGCGGCCGGGCCTCCTGCTGCCTCAGGACGGCAGGCAGCTAGCGCTCCGCTCGCGCTCGGCCGGCCCGTCTGCTACGCAGGTCGTGAACCGGTTGCCGGCGCTCGCACAGCCGAACGCAAAGTGCCGCGCCAATCATCGAGCTGGAAATGTCATTCTGCACGCGCCGGCGCCATGTGGCCCTGTCTCGGCCCCTGCTGTCGGGGAAGCTGCCCCGCTGTACCACCGTCGCACAACCGGGGTCCCCGTGGGGAGGGCTGGGAATCTGGGGAAATAGCCTGGTCGCTAGACCGTGGAGCAGATGCATGCATAGTGTGTATAAATATTCTGTCAGGTCCACCTGCTTGGGCCTGCAGCTCGTCGGGACCAGGCATTGTCCACTACTCCACCTGTGCTCTCTTCTCCATCTCGCAGTCCTCCGCGGCCATCGCCATCTCCTTGCCGTGCAGAACAGCCATGGACTCCTCCGACAAGACCAGCATCTCTGCCGAGAAGCAGGAAGATGTGATGCACATTGAGACCGTGGGCGACCACGACAAGATGGGCATCGATGACTCGATTGAGGAGACCGAGTGCGGCAAGATGGCCTGGTTCATCTCCATGGCCGTCTCGACCGGCGGTTTCCTGTTCGGTAAGTGCCAGTTCTGCGCCGCCTCAAACGAACCCAAAGCTGATCACACGCCGCCAGGCTACGATACCGGTGTCATTTCCGCCGTGCTTGTTACCATCAATGACGACCTCGGCAAGAAACTCACATCCAGCGAGCAGGAGCTTATCACCTCCCTGACCTCTGGCGGCGCCCTCATCGGCGCCATTGCCGCAGGCACCACCGCCGACAGATACGGTCGCAAGTTTGGAATTTATCTTGGCTGCGTTCTGTTCATCGCCGGCGCCATCATCCAGGCAGCAGCCTACAACCTGGCGCAGATGAGCGCCGGTAGATTCATCGTGGGCCTCGGTGTCGGCAGCGCTGCCATGATCATCCCGCTCTACATCGGCGAGCTTGCTCCGGCGAGATACCGCGGAAGAATGATTGCGTTCGACAACATGAGCGTTACATTCGGACAGTTGATCTCCTACGCCATTGGAGCCGCCTTTGAAACAACAAATCACGGTTGGAGATACATGGTAGAGTCTCCTGCCACTCCAGGTCTGACTAAGTCACTAACGAGGTTAGGTCGGAATTGGTGCAGCACCGGCCATTCTGCTCCTTTTCATGCTTCCCAAATGCCCGGAAAGCCCTCGCCAGCTCATCTCGCACGGAAAGCTCGACCGCGCAGACCAGGTTCTCCGTAAGGTGTTCCCCAAGGCTACGGACAAGCAGATCAAGGACAAGATCCAGTTGATCTTGAATTCGGTGCACGAAGTTACAGCCGCGCTGGAGGACAAGACTTTGTGGTGGCAACTGAAGCAGCTCTTCACTGTCCCCGCCAACGCCAGGCCTCTGCTTAGCACCTGCGTCGTCATGGCTGGTAAGTGCGCATCGGAATTCTTCGATGGTAGATGCTCATCATCCTTGCAGTTTCTCAGCTCGGTGGCTTCAACACTCTGATGTACTACTCGTCCACGCTCTTTGGTCTCGTCGGATTCAACAAGCCCGTCGCCGTGTCCATCGTCGTTGGCGCCACGAACTTCATCTTCTCGCTGGTGTGCATAACGCTCCTTGATCGCTTCGGACGCCGCATCGTGGTGCTTGTTACGTGCATGGGAATGTGCATTTCCCTCGTGATCGCCGCCGTAGCGTTCAGCTACATCCCCATCAGCCCGGACCTCGCCATCGAGACGAGGGAGATCAGCTGGCCAGGCATTCTCGTCCTCGTGACAATCATCTGCTACGTCGCATTCTTCGCGTCCGGTGTTGCTACCATTGCTTGGGTGGGCACAGAGTTGCTACCGGTCGAAGTTCGTGCGTTGGGAACCATGATCGTGAGTTTTCCCTCCTCGGATCTTTCCAGGACTTCACACTGACTTCAGACAGAACACCACTACCTGCTGGGGATTCAACATTATTATCGCGAGTACGTTCTTGACCATGATGAAGTCTATGACTGCCAGTGGTGCATTCGGCTTCTACGCGGGAATCTGTTTCTTTGGTTGGCTGTTCCTCCTCTTTGGCTATCCAGAGTGCAAGGGCCTTCCTCTCGAGACTATTCGCGACGTATATACGCATGGCTTTGGCGTCAGGTATGCTGCAAAGTTGCAGAAGGAGCGGAAAACTGCACAGAAGAATTCTCGTTCCCAAGCATGAGAGTCTGGGGGTTAAACACGGTACAAGAAGCTGGAATGACCGTTGACAACATAGGAACAATTTCAATTTAGAGTTTGCAAATACGCCAGCACATGTGAATGGCTTCAACGAAGAATTGATGTATGGATAGATTGTCATCCCTTCCAGTCTTCTATCCTGCTCTTCATCCACGGGCCCAGACGTGGAATTTAGAGATGTGGAAAATTTGATGCTGCCTGGTCCACAATAAAACCCCGTGATTGAGGTGCCATTGCTTTTAGAACGTGCCCAAGGATTCACCCGTCGTGCCAATTATGTAGCACGTCCCGGAGATAAGATACGTGCACCGGAGAGAGATCAAGTAGCAGAACTTCCTGCAGGGGCCGAGCCGGCTTGCATCCGCCCCTATTATTGGTTTCCCCTGGTAGAATCTCATGACCTGCTTCCTGATCTGGCGTATCACTAAACCGTCGACCCTCTATAAACTCCCTCGCCCTTCTCTAGCACGCACACATCTCTCTACTTTAAAGCCCGAATAATTTTTCAAATTCGTTTTCAGAGTCTGTCCGCCCCCACCACCGACACCGACCAGCAGCGTGACGTCCGTAGCAACGAGATATTCATTCTCTATCGTCAACTGTACTTCCGTCGCATTGAAACTCATCACCTACATTAGCTTTCCAGACATGATCTCTTAGATATAAGCTTCTCGCTCCGGCAGGCTCAATCGGTTCCTTCGGACCAAACGTCTCAAAGTAAACAGGGCAGGAGGGCAATGTGAGCAAACTTACTCTAGCCGATTTTAGTAGTTATAACATCCAATACCTGGATAACATAATTGGAGTCTCTACCTATGATCCAATAACCTCCTCTATAGTTTGCCACTCGAAATTCCGAATTGTCTTTTAATTAACTCAACCCGAAGCATCTCCAAAATCCTGCAAAACAGCAGGAAGCTCGGGAGCCAATGTTTTTGAGAGTTGTCGTTGTAATATAACTGAATCGAGGGGGGCCGTGTTGGTTTTTATCCGTGACATGTTGATGATAGACATGCAATTTCATCATTGTCTCTGCTGCATAAACGCTCACCAATGTTCCCACAACCGAAAATACCTGCGGACATAATTCAAAAGGCTATGTGGATCCCCGTGCTTGCAGCGGCCCGGCTTCCGTGCTCATGCGGCTGCGCCGCACTCAGATTCCTCATTGGCGGAAGACCCACAGGAAAGCCGTGGGCCAAGAGTTTCGACTAAGGCTTTGAAAGCGTTGATTGAACGACTTTGCCACTCAATGAACCAATACTGTGGAACCACTTACCGATATATGTGAGAATGATAATATTCGGCAGGTGCACATACTCTGCTGTCTGCAGATGAGGCACAGCATCAGCGATGAGCAAGCAGCTGGCGAGGTATATTTAGGCTTCCGTGTCTTCTCGCAGGGTCGGAACGCGTTCTTCAACATGGCGCAGGACGTACAGTACATCGAGGTTGATGTATGCTTTCCACGATTGACTATATACAAAGTCAAGGAGTTTACTAATACAGGAAGAACAGACTGGCGCAGAGCAAGCCGACGAGGCTTATGCTGAGTCAAGTGCTTCAAGCGCTCTGACATCCTTGGCCTCCGAGATCAAGAGGGGCATCCAGGAGAATGGCCGTACCTACGCATCGTATGGCTCTCACGGTTAGTGTGCCTTGAAACGAGACGTAGGAATTGAGATACTAAGATGTACAGAGTACGGGTTGCCCGTTGATGAGAGAGAGCTGGATCGTCAAGATTTGCAGCATCACAAATTCGTCCTCGCTCAGGGAGACAAACTTTTCCTCGCGCCCTTGACGGAAATGGTCCCGAATGTGCTTGATATTGGAACTGGAACCGGTATTCCACCAACCTATAAGCGATTTATGAGCAATTGAGTTAATAATTTGTACAGGTATCTGGTGCATCGGTACGCTGTTTAAATGCAATAGCCTCTAGTAGTGGGACAGAACAAGTTGCTAATCAATGATAGATATGGCCGATCGATTTCCATCTGCGCACATCACCGGAACAGATATTGCGCCTGTCCAGCCAACGTGGTGAGAATGACCAAATTGAAATCGAATGCTTACTTCCATCTGACAATTCGGAGGGTACCACCTAATTGCAACTTCATTATCGAAGACTGCGAGACAAACTGGCAATTCCACAAAGATAGCTTCGACTTCATCCACAGCCGGGACTGCTATACCTCTGTTCGAGACTGGCCACGCTTCATGAAACAGACTTCCGAGTATACCTACCAGCCCTACCCACATCGCCCCAGCAGCTAACGAGTGCCAAGCCATCTCAAGCCTGGCGGCTGGGCCGAGTTGGCCTGCTCCACTCCCACCGTTCACTCTGATGACGACTCACTCCCAGCAGATTCAGCCATCGTCGAATTCTCCGAGACGATGAAGAAGATCGGCAACGCATTCGACGCGGACCTCGAAACACCGCACCGCTATGCCGAGTGGATGAAAGAGGCGGGATTTGTCAATGTGACGGAGAGAAAGATCAAGATTCCATTGAGCGAGTGGCCAAAGGACAAGAATCTGAAGAAAGTTGGCGTTCTGGAGAGGCTGAACTTGATCGAGGGTGCGGAGTCGTTCATGCTCAGGGGCTTTACAGAGAAATTGCAGCGGCCAAGGGAAGAAATGGAGTTGCTCTTGATGAGGATGCGGAAGGAACTCATGGCGAACAAGTATCACGGTTATATCTTCTTCGTTGTGGCATATGGGCAGAAACCACGGGCTGTAGGTTCTTAGTTGGAGAAGTATATCTCGAGTTACCATATTCAGTGATGACTTCGGATATTGAGAACAAAAATGCAACGAGAGTGTATAAGATTCATAGGTCCGAGCGATGATGGCCAATGGATTTTGATGGCTACATTACGTACTACCCTGCTCAATCCCATCGTTGTTACTTTGTCTCTCTGCCCCTGCTTTGGTTCTTTTGAAGCAGAGGGACCCTCTAGTCCATGGAGAAGCGGCGTACGAGATGTAACTCGCGTGGTGAGAGCTCCCAGGAAGTTCCCGTCCTTTGCCCTTCCCCTTGGTCCTGGCGCGCGAGCAGGAAAGGCTTTAGCCCATGGTCAAAATTACGGAGACATTTAATCACCGTGGCGAGCGTCAAGATGGTACAAAACAATGCTGCAGTTGCAAAGAAAATGATCGCATCGTCCGCCGCGCTCTGCTCGCTCTTGCTAGCGACAATGAATACCCTGCTCAACAAGTACGCCGTCTCTGCCGGACGTGATAGCACGCCGAGAACTTACTATGATTGTCATAGCGCCACTAGTGACCTCGTGCTTGATGAAGTACACGGCCAGTATTGGCTTGGGCACCGCGACGGGCACGAGGAGCATCGTGACGGCGAATTCCGGCTGCTCGGGGCGGAGTTCGACGAAGCCGTAGATGAAGAGAAAGCCGACCGACGAGAAGAGGCACAGCTTTGCCGTGACAAGATACAACTGCTCGTTATTAGGTGGAGAGTTAAGACGACGCATTGAAACATTGTTTACCTGATATTGAAGATGGCGCCTTCGCACATCGACGTCGGCGCTGATGCGTTTGTACAATCACATGACAAAAGTCTGAGCGCGTTAAGCGAAATCGCGTAAATTCGCGTCGCGCGCGCGCGCACCTCCCATCTTGCAACCCTCAAAATGCCCCCCCAACATACTTCTCTCAAGGAGCTCTTTGGCCCTCATACTCCCAATCACCAATACTCTCCATTCCAGCGCGGTATGCTGCTTGCCTACTCTTTAATGGGTAAGAAACCAGCCTGGTTTCGTAAGGAGCTTTCTGTGCCAAAATCCTCTATTAAAACCACCATCTTACGCGCGCCACTACGCAACAACGGGCATACGTAACTACGAAGTGGCCGGCTAAAGTGCCTTATAGATCAAGATAAAAGACATATTCTTCGCGTGGTACGAGCCAATCCAAAGGTAACGTATAAAGACGTTAAAGAAGCTATAGGCGTAGTCTACTACGCTTATCAGGGCTCAACCTCAGGATGATCACTGAAAGGTTTATTACGCTATGTACGTTAAGCTAAGACTTAAAGAAAAGAAGTTAAAGAGAAACGAGGAAGAAAACTTAAATACAAAGAAGGCTTGGCGTCACGTGACTACCGATGATCCTCTAAGGCTTCTCCTGAGGCTTTAGACTCTAACACGCTTATATAATCTTATAACTTCTAGACGTCTATAATATTAAGAAATAACACGTGGCTAGGCAGCTAGAACTCTTAGAGTAATATACTACTATTTAGCTTGTCTAGACACTTAAGTATATTAACTAGACTAACTACTAATAGACTAAAGTAGTCTAGTTAGATAAGTACTCTATAGAGCGTAGAAAAGGCGAGTTAAGAGAATAGGTTTTCCGTATACTATACTAGAAATAGGACCTAGATATAGTTTAACCATATAAAAAAGGAAGGGATATATTAGTTATAGTATAGGTAGGCTTCTCTAGTAAGTATAGAAGGTCACCTCTATACGTAATAGTATATAATTTAGAGGTAAAGAGAGAGGGTTACTCTATAAACTCCTACCTAGAGGTTCTTAAGGAAAACATACTAATTATCTACTATAGAAGTATATAGTTTATATAGGATAATACACCTATTTATACTACTAATAAGGTAAAGGATTAGTTTAAGGTAAAGCGTATAAAAGTCCTTAAATAGCCACCCTATAGTCTAGATCTTAATTCTATTAAACACCTCTAGTTTTATTTAAAAGCTAAGGCCTTAGAGCTTTACCTAGAGCTTAACGAAGTACGTAGTAGGGTAGGGTATATATAAGAGAAGCTTGGAGAGGCACTATAAGAGGCATGGGAGGTGTTAGATTAGGACTTATTTAATAATGTATTAGATAGTATAAAAAGGAGGTGTGAGGTAGTAATCACGGTAGGAGGCTGGCATACTAAGTATTAATAAAAAACTAATACTATAGGCTTTCCCTCTATTCGATTCTGATCTACTAGCAACTTAGTATAAGCTTTAAGAAGTATGCGTTGAGAAACAGTGCTTTGATGGGGTAGGAGGGTGATCGCCTCGGTTAGCACCGTGCGCAGACTTTTGTCCGAGTACTGTAGATGGCCCAAGCGAACACTTGGTGGAGGTAGTAGGTGATGAAAGCCAAACCAATGCTACAGGCACCAACGCACACAAAAGAGGCCAATAGGACAGGCTGGAGGGATTTCCAGATGTCTCCACCTAGCCCCGCGGGCGACTCAGACTTTGCGAGCTCCATGTAGGCGGTGAGAATGACCTCGTGTATCTGCATGTATTCGAGAAAGGTAATGAGGAAGATGCAGCAATTGCAAAGACAGAGAGTGAACAATTGAATGTTGTTCTTGGAGCGCAGACCGTCAATTGCAAGGGCAATTTGGCCGAAGCAGTCGAACACAACGAGCCCGATCGTCACGGAAATCGGACTTGCTGGTTCGGCCCCTGAGACGATCGGCTCGACCAGTCGCCGGTAGCCAACCAGAAGGAGTCTGACTGTGTCAGACATGAGAGGTTTTAGCTGTTGAGTTAAACTTACCCTTCCAAAATAGTCATGATGATTGCCTGGAGTACTACCACAGACAGCAATGCCCACTCCCATATTGTGCGCGGTCTGTACATCTCTGAGAGCTGGAGGCGTTGCGGTAGCAGTGGCTATGGAAGGAGAAACACAACGAAATGCTCAAAATAACGTCAGAGCTTCGAGCAACTACCATGACGGACCGATCTTCAAGATGATGTGGTGGGTACAGTCTATCCGCAAAGCCGCTAGTGAATCTATCGTATTCGTGACAGCGCGCGGGCCTGGTGGCGGAGATCACTGGACGTATTCGGTTTTACTCGTTTTCGATTGGCCAAGAATGCGAAGACCGCCGCTAGTTCGTTCCTGTGGGCATTGACCAACCCTCGTATTGGTACTTCTACCGTCGCGACCTTCTCTATGCCGTAAAGAGAGAAATAAAAATACGCAATGTTTATCTCACAATGCTGGCCTCTTTACTTGGCACTGGCCACCCAAGATTTAGCGTTGGCTGCGCCGGACCTACCTTGCCCGGTAAAACGACACAGTTGATGCTACAATTCCAACAATAGGAAAAGCTTGCGGTGGTGATGATGATGCAAGTGGATAACAGTCTCTGCAGAGCACTTGCATTTATTGGTAAACTTCACCACGAGAATGGTCAGGCACTCCCAAAGATCGACACAGAATCACTTGCTTTATTCAGGCTGGCCAGCACTTCAATTCACTTACTTACCCATCCCCAAGTGATTGAAGTGCCAAGACTTACCTTATCGGCCGAATTGAGTGAGTGAAAGTGGTCAATTTAGCCTCCCAAGTGATTGAAGTGACAAATGAGTGACGAAAATATCGTGAGCCTTAGTATGGTATTGAATATTTATACTATCTAGTAGGTAGTTAGTAGCGCTCTATATATATATCCTAAGTACTCTCTATCTAGAGGGTATATAGACTCTACTTAGGTCTACGAGGTAGACGCGTAAGATAGGTAGATATGTCGCTAGATAAGATAAGCGAGGTGTAAGGGACCTAAACCTCGGTAAAGGATCTTACCCTTCCACCCCCACCTTCCCCC
>JAJVDC010000321.1:0-23752 GCA_021436925.1 Neofusicoccum ribis
GCAAGATGCCGAGCGGCGCCGAGGACGGCATCAGCATGGCCGGCGTGGGGTGGTTGACGAATTGAGGGGGGGGGTATGGCCTGATGGAGGCTTCTCTGGGGACTCCGGATACATCTTGGTGGACGACCTACGGTTTGATAGATACGGTAGATACGAGGAGCGGCCACTGGAAGACAGGAGGCGGGCAGCAAGGTTTGAACCGGCGGATGTAGCAGAAACGGACCCTGGATCAGAAACAACGTCCAATCGCGGAGGCAGAATTTCTGAAAAGCAATGCTGCAGGCCCGGTGCATGTCTCGCATTAATTCCGGCGTGTTCATGCTGACTAAGCACATCAGATATGATCGGCGCGGATTGCCCGTTGGAGCAAAAGAGACTGCGCGGCAGGTTCGTGGCGGGCGCAAAGACATGGCAGAGGCGCGGAGGAGTGACGGCAGGATGGGGAGGCGGAAAGTATGCAAGCAGCGCCCACTTTCCGCATGCAGTAAACACTTGCCTGCATCTGGGGGTGTACTTCAGCTACTTCTTAGCGTACCGCCCGGATGCTTGTGCCTCGATCCCCGCGGCTTAGCGAGGGCTGCATACGCGAAACAATGGCTAAACGACCTGCAGATCTTTAGGCCGCGCGCTCTTGCCGATTGCTTGATTCTGCTTTACGAGGTCGGTTCGGATAGTATTGCAACACGTGGGCAGCTGAAGCATTCATCTGGACGCAAATGTGCAGTGAGAGGAATGTCAATCCCGTCTAGATGAATGCTTCAACTGCCTACGTGTTGCAATACTATCCGAATCGACCTCGTACAAAGCAGGCTGTCAAAACTTTGCCCGGGAATACAGTGCAGCAGAGCTAATGAGCGCGGAATTGGGCTCCGAGCTGCGAACATGTCGGGCCCAAGCTCCCGACTGGGACATCAACGCGCCATCGGTTTCTGCGCCCGCCACAAGACAGTCTTGCCAAGGAAGGCGCTGAGAAAGGTCCCATTATGAAGAGTGCTGGCGTGAGGCCATGAGGTCTAGAATCAATTCAACTACCTTGGCGCAAATGTGCGAAATCTGGTAACGGGCGCCTTCCGACTACTGTGCCATTCCCACGTGGCAATGGAAACGGCTTTATCACGGCCCACTCGGGTGGTGTCTCAAATGGATTGCATTAATGGCCTTGCCAAAGCCATAATAAATCATATCGCCTATTTATTCCCTCAATTTATGGTACTTGTAGATGTTAAAGGGTCGAAGTTCATCGGTAGAAATTGCAACCATGCACCTTTCAGCAGTCGGATCCAATCTATTTTTGTATGACTGACATACTGTTAAATGTCAATATCACGCATGCCCTTCTCCATTTGCCTTTGGGAATAGAAGCGGAAATTTTGAACGTTGCCATATATATCTATGTCTGACCTAGCCCATTTTGGGCAAAATATAGTCAGTTACATCTGTCCCTCGTCCGCCTTGTGGTTACTCTTCCCATATTGGCGGTCCTTTAGCACGCATCCAGTTTTTCCGGTTTCTAGAAACTGGTCCGTCTCCAGATTCTTAAGAGGCTCGGTCACTTAGAGAGTTCAGTCACAGCGCTTGGTGAGATCTTTGACGTCGGGATTGATCATCCAGTACATAACCGTCTCCATCAAGAATGCGATGTTAATGGTCGCAAGTGCAAAGATATCTTTAATCATCATGTAGTGGCTGAGAAGGTGGCGTTGGAGGTTGTCGTGGTGAATGAGGCAACGTGGACGATGAGCGGTTCACGGATCCAATTCTACTCTGCTCATCAAGCTGGGAGGTGGTTACGTAATTATCTATAATCATCTAAACTTGTTCTGCTTCTCTTCTCCCACGCTTCTGATCCCTTGAGCCCCCGATCCCGCTTTCCACGAGCTCCAACACTGTTTGCAAAGACCGAGACTCCATAGCTGTCTGCGGGTTATGCTGGCGGGTCACGCTTGCATCAAGGCGGATACCAGTGCGCTTCATAGCTTTCAGAGGCCTCTCTATTGCTTTGCTTTTCCGCAGGAGTAGAACGTCATCAGGAAGACTGGGGAGGAGATACTTACAGCCGTTCACTCAGTCCTTTGGGAACAATGTCTATACATTGCACCTTCCCTCTCAGAGAGCCATATATGGCTAGGAATATGCACAATTGCACCGAGGGCTTAGTTCTCTCAAGTTCCGCTATCAAGAAAATGGACACCATCTCGTCTTTGGCATATTCAAGGTATTGGGCGGCCCGTTTACTGAAGCCTCCGAATTAGAGGGAGAGGGTCAGAATCGCAGAAGAAAGTTCTGCCATGGTGGGGCTAAGTTCGGGTCAGGATTATCGCACAAAGTAAATGGATAATGAGTCTGAAAGAAAAATGCAGCAAAAAAAGAGGACTCAAAATGAACAAGGCTGCGCAAGCTTATCACTGCGAGCAGCATAGTCAAGCCGCGCAAGGCTGCGCAAGCTTATCACTGCGAGCAGCATAGTCAAGCCGCGCAAGGCTGATTTCTCACGAAATCATCGCCGCAACCTCGCGTCTGCAAGCGACGGTGATAGGAACGTTTAGCCTGGGAACTCGTGCGCGCTTCTCGAATCAGGATTGACCGGTAAAGTTCCAGAAGCATTGTGAAGCCAAGTGAATGCTGGCTTGTTAGATTGGAGACGGACAAGCGAGTTTCAAAATGCCAAACGGCTTATCAAACGTCGAACAAATATTTGGCGGCATTGGCGCGTTTCCGACAGTTTCCGACGTTCGATGTTAGAAGTGTTCTTTGACTCTCCCTTTCAAGACAGGTGCGTTGACGGGTGTCAACCAATGACGGTTTCTTGGGACCGATCAGTCATCCAGCTGCCCTGGCGGTAATGGACCAATGAGGATAGGCTGCGCTGCCCGTAACATGTACGTGTTTTGGTGGTCGGAGGGTTGTGGAATTGACTTGAGAGAAGCCAGACATGAGAAGTTGGAGAAGTGCAAGCACTCGTATTATTCCGGGCTGTTGTTAATTATGGCATCCCGTGCCTGCGGGGATCGATTTGGAATGAGGCGGGTCCACGTGACGTCACTGCTGCCTGCCTGTGGCCTCCGTTAAGCTTCTTCTCGACCGCGTCCCTTTCACACCTGTTTGCATCACACCCACAATGCGCTTCATCTCTGGCGTAATTACGAGCATCGCCTGGCCCTCGTGACGGCCTTCGGACCCTCAAAGCGCGACATGGTCAAGTGCATCTGTCGGATTCACATGAAGCTGGAGATTGTCGGTCGACTTCACGCAATGCGACCGGCCCAGCATCCTCCATTTCGCGTGTCCTATCTTCCACGGTGCCGGAACGGTTCGGAATGGAGAATGGCCGCCGCAGTCGACCGGCAACGCAGCCTGGAAGCCCGATGCCCCGGAATGGCGAGGACGGCGATGGAGACGAACCAGAGCCCAGACCGCAGAAACGGCACATTCAGTTGAATTCAACATCAAAACGTCGAACGATCCGCCCCTAATCAGCCCATCTCGCCAATCCCAACGCGCAGCTCAGCAGAAACGAGGCGGCAGCCAACAAGGACAGCCCGAGCCCTTCGTTCCAGACCGTCCAGCAGGCCCCCGCCACCGCCGCCGCTGCCGCCCTCGCGTCTTCCTCGGCCCATCGGCCAACCGGAAGCCGGAACACCGATTGACCGAATGCGGTTAGCGTCGGCCGCAAGGACCGGAGGGGCCCGTGCGCCCTCATCAAACACCAAAAAATTTCCTCACGATGGCCAACTCCACCACGACGCCACCGCGCCTGCACCGAGGGCAAAAAGGATACTCAGACTCTCCGACGGGGAATCGAACCCCGGTCTCCCGCGCTTGCTAGAGCAGATGCTTTGACAAGCGGAAATCATCACCACTAGACCATCGAAGACGCTCAGCAGGTTGTGCTGGATGGATGGGAAAGGCAGCGGCATGTTGGCCTTAGGAAAGGAGATTGCAGCTGTGGAGCGGGTGGAGCAGATGTCGTGGTGCTCGAGGACTGCTGGGGGTGAGTTGGGGGCGGAGAGTGCGGCTGATGAGCTGATCAACCGCCGCCCTGGTTCATCAAGTCCCCAGCTGACCCGTGTCTGTATGACGGGCAGTTGGTGGCAGTTTCGCTACGATGTGGATGTTGGTCACGTAACTCAGGTGCATGGTCTTTGGCGAAAGAGGGCTGAACTCTCCAAGACTGTTGGTACGCAGATCAAATCCCGGAGCTGGCTTTACATGGGTTGCAGCATCTGTTTACACCCACTGGCATCATATGTTAGAACTGACAGAGGTTCGCATCGCCGCAGGGGAAGAAGTGTTATGTCATGACGTTCCCATAAAGCAGCGTCGGAATGAATGCTTACCACAGACAAGATTAACCAAAACAGGAAGGTCGGAGACTCTTTCGTAGTCAAGCAAATACGCTAATTGCAAGCCTTTGCTTGTTTCTACTCATATGGCTCAGCTGTGCTTACTCTTTTGTCTGGCCTGTCACTCATTTGGATAGACTCGTCGTACAAGATCGTATTTAGCTTACTGATGATTCCCCATTTAGCCACTGTCCACCCTCATGTCTTCCATGATGAAGATCACGATTGAAGTGATGGTTGACATAAAAGGAAGACAAGAGAGCATACCAGCACCAGACATCTCATCTGCCTTCATACATCACCGCCAAAATGATCTTCTCTACCCCGCGCATCCTCCTCGCCGCCATCCCCCTCCTCTTCTCCTCCGCCCACGCCTCCCCCCTCGACATCACCCCCCGCGCCCCCTCCACCTTCGCCCACCCCGGCGTCCTCGTCTCCGGCCCACAGCTCTCCTTCGTGGCCTCCCGCGTCGCCGCGTCCGCCGAGCCATGGAGCGGCGCCTACAAGGCCATGAAGTCCGACTCGCTGGCCTCCCTGACGCGCAAGCCCAGCCCGGTCGCGACGGTCGAGTGCGGGCCGACCTCGACCCCGAACATCGGATGCTCGGCCGAGCGCCAGGACGCGCTGGCGGCGTACGCGATGGCGCTGGCGTGGGCGGTGGAGAAGAAGAGCGAGTACGCCAGCAAGGCGATTGAGTACTTCGATGCCTGGAGCGGCGTCATCAAGGCGCACACGGTGAGTCGATGATCCGACGCGACGGCGAGGGGGAGCACGGGTGCTGACGGCGGTCACAGAACAGCAACGCTCCGCTGCAGACGGGCTGGTCCGGTGCTGTCTGGGCGAGGGCGGCCGAGATCATCAGGTACAGCGATGCTGGGTGGTCGCAGGCGAGCATTAGCAAGTTCGAGACCATGTTGCGGAATGTGTACTTGCCGACCGTGGCCAAGGGCAGCAACAGCAATGGCAACTGGGAGTTGGGTGAGTGATCCTCAGGTCGTTTGAAGCTAGCGAGATTCCGTCGTGATGCGTCTCGAGGATACTGATACGCCGCGAAGTTATGCTGGAGGCTGCCATCGGCATCTCCGTCTTCCTTGAGGACAAGAGCGCCTACGACGCCGCCATGACCAAGTTCCTCGGTCGCGTCCCCGCATATGTGTATCTCCTGTCCGATGGGTCTTACCCGAAAGCCGCGCCAGGCAGCGGCCTCGACACCAAGGAGAAGATCATCAAGTACTGGCAAGGTCAGAGCACGTTCCAGGCCAACGGCATTGCGCAAGAGACCTGCCGCGACCTGACGCACACCGGCTACGGCATTTCATCCATCTCACACGTCGCCGAGACGGCGCGCATCCAGGGCACCGATCTGTACTCGGGCGATGTTGGGGAGCGGCTGAGGTACGCCTTGGGGTTCCACGCGCAGTTCGAGGAGGGCACGGCAGTTCCCAGCTGGCTTTGCGGCGGCTCGTTGAAGGATCACCTGGGTCCCAGTACGTTTTTGACAGCTGTCACCGACATGCGAGCAAGAGACTGACAAAGTTTATTCCAGTCACTGAGGTTGGCTTTAACGCCCTGCACAACCGCCTGGGCATGGCCATGACCAATACCGAGAAATTGACCAAGGACCAGCGCCCTGCGGGCACCAATTATCTCTTTGTGGGATGGGAGACTCTCACACATGCGGAGAACTCTGCTTGAAGGATGGTGTGAATGTGGTGCAGGTCCGGGCTTTAGCGCGAAGTTGCTTTAATGCGTTACAAAGGTGCTTGGACTACTGAAGATGGCAAATCGTAGAGCATTCAACCTATCATGACGTTGCATTGGCGACAATTTTAATCCCTGCTTGCAGCCTGTAGGATCCAGACACTGGTCGCCGAGAGCAAGCTAACCGTACATACATGTGAAGACGGTCGACCACGAGACCAGACTTCGCGGCAGGGAAGGTCGGCAGTGCTCCTCGATCGCCCCCAGTCGCACCGAGCCCATCAGTCTTGAGGTGTCCACCAGAATCAGCAACTCGGTAAAAGACCCTCGTTGAACAATCAACAGGTGAAGAGAGTTTGTTTGAGCCGGTTGCGCAACGCGCGTCTGTCTTTCCCTATCAAACTTACCAGAAAACGCCCACACAGCCATGTCCGGGTTTCTGGAAGCCGAGGAAACAGTGAACAAGAGCGCCATTCCATTCGTCCAGAAGCGCGCTGGCAAATGACAGGGATTCTGCAGTGGTCATGCGGAAGCAGTTCGAGCCGCTCGAAACCCGGTCACAACGGCGCTCCTCCTGTCTCGCCCGCGCTCAAAACACCACTGCAGACCCACAAAACAGGAACCGAAGCTCCGACGCCTAGGGCATTGCCAGGAAGCATGCTCCGAGGACCAAGCGACGGGTGCTCACGATAAGGTAGAACGTCGGTCAGCACCGCTACGACTACCTCTTTGAGTATCAGCCTCGGATACGCCCGCCCCTTGGCAACGCCCTCGGCAGGCTCTGCAGGGTCGTCGCTGGTCCGAAACGGCTATAGCGAGCTCCGAAACGCTCTTCTGGCTCACCATTGGCCTGGAAAAGATTAACCCAGGCGCGCAAATCCTGCTGGTCGGTCAGGCCAAGCTCGCGCTAGCGAGGGATCTCCCCGCCATCGCTGTGCGCAATAGATGAGGTCCAGCCGCCTTACCGCTGGCCTCGCGCTAGGGATCGACGACCGCCTTTCGCACTATCGTGCTGGTGTAGACGGTAGGTGAGACGCAAAACACTGGCCCGCTGACTCTAGAACTCACCACCGTCCGTTTCACCCGCCTTCTCCTCTCGTGAGCCAAGGGCGGCCTAGCAAACATCAGGCAGCGGCCAGCCCAAAACAGGCAGCGTCAGGCCAACCCTCACCCCGCTCTGGTACAACGGATCCACTGCGATATAGGGTTGTACACACTTTATGTGCAAGGGGAAACACAGCCTCGTAGCAGAAGCAGCCACCGAGGCACCAGGCACAGCAAATCCATGGCCATCCCATGTGCTCCAGGAGAAGTCGTTCAGTGATCCCGAGGCTCCTCTACCATGTCTTGCTCCTACTCAGTCTACATATAAGGCGCCAAGAGGTCGCCTACATGCTTTGTTCCATCCACGCCCCGGACGACACCTCTCTCTTCGTCCCCACCGTCTCTCACTTCGACCAGCTCCGCAAGTTCCGGCAGCTCCTTCCATTCATTCTTCCCCCCTCCACTTCATCCTCAGGCCTCGACATCTCCCTCCTCGCCTCCCACCCCACCCAAAATGAAGCCCACCACCCTCCTCACCACCACCCTCGCCGCCCTCGCCTCCAGCGCCCCAGTCCCCGCGCCCCAAGCCGCCTCAGGCAGCTGCAAAGCCGTCACCGTCCTCTTCGCCCGCGGTGCGCCTCCCCGCCCCCACCCTCCTCGCCCCACTAACACCGCTCACCAGGCACGTTCGAGCTGGCCACGATGGGCAGCGTCGTCGGGCCCGGCCTGGCGTCCGACCTGGGGCAGGCGCTCGGCGCCGGCAACGTGGCGGTGCAGGGCGTCAGCTACGCGGCCGACGTCGGCGGCATCTTCACGGAGATCGCGCCCTCGGGCGGCGCCGGCACCGCCGCCATGTTCGCCGCCGCCCAGCAGGTGCTGAGCTCCTGCCCGGACACCAAGCTCGTGCTGTCGGGCTACAGCCAGGGCGCCATGCTCGTGCACAACACGGCGACGCGGCTGGGCGCGAACGCGGGCAAGGTGGCGGCGGCGGTGACGTTTGGGGATCCGTTTAAGAGCGTGAAGTTGCAGGGGATTCCGGCGGAGAAGTTTAAGACGTTTTGCGCGACGGTGAGTTGGCTTTTTCTTGTTGTTTGCATGTCGAATGTGCGGGCGAGATGGTGAGGGTGCGTGAAGGCTGATTCGGGTGTGCTTGTGTAGGGCGATCCTGTCTGTGGGCTTGGTGGTGTAAGCGCGTTGAGCGGTATGGTGTCGTCGGGTGGTGATCAGTCGAGCAGCATGTTGAACCACTTGGGCTACGGTGCTGATGCTCCGGCTGCGGCGAAGTTCATTCAGAGCAGGGTTGCTGCTTAGAAGGGTGCCGGCTTCATTGGATGAAGGAGGTACATACGATATTCGTCCTGCCAGGCTGCAGTTGATGGCTGGACCAGCATTTTGCTTCTTACTTTCGTTCACTGTTTGTTCATAATGACTAGCGAGACAAAACATTGCGCATCTAAAGTGTTGGCCGTTGTGAAGCCTGAACAAAGTGTATCTGCATATTGGTCCTTGTTTACCAATTCCCGCCTATTATGCAAAGGGGCCACGGCAAACAGTTCGCGCCGATCGTGCCCTGACTTGATTGTCCACAGACGCTATGCTGTTGGTACAAAGTCAAATGCGACCACTGAAGGCGAATATCCGATCTTCGCTGCTATTACCCCGCGAAATGACGGTTTGTGTAACGTGAACGGCCCGTGCCGCACCTATCAGACGTTGGAAGTTGCGGGAAGCTGCCCGCACCAAGCGGGGCGGCCTGCATACGCTTACAGCCGACTGTTGTATCGTACTGCAAGTCGTTCCCGTGACTTGATGTATCAATGAGGCGTGGAATCTTGCGGTCTTCGGGGAAAAAATGTAGGAATGTATCCACATCTGCGACAGTTCCCTTATCAGCGGTTCGTGTTCATTAACCTCATCGAGGCTCACATGCAGTAACACTTAGCATTCGCGCTTTGATTGGCTCCATCGGAGTTGATAACATGATCGGACGAGGCTGGAGAACATGTGCGACCACTGTTGCCTACTCAGCCTCGCATATAAAAGAGCTTTCAAAGTCATCGGCTGTTCGCACTCATATTTATGAACTTTTCCTTCGCTTCATCGCCGCTACACTCTTGTGAAGGTCACGAACATGAAGCTCAAAATCCAAGGCCTGAGGCCGAGGAAAAGCTCTCGAAAAGATGAAAATCGAAACACCCGCATGAAGTTCAAAACCCTAGGCCTGAAGCTGAGGAAAAGCTCTGAAAAAGATAAAAATGAAAAGAGCGAGACATTTCTCGATGTTGACCTAAACACCTATTTGGTGGATCTTATCGCTCGTCTGAAAGGTACATAACAAGAAGTAATATAAACACTAAACACGCAATACTAAATGTAGTAGTAGATTACGACGAGCCCGATGGACTTCTCCGGAAGATGCCAAATGAAACTAAGAAGCTGCGAATCAAGCAAGAAATCAAGGCACCAAACAAGAAAAAGCTCATTGAGGTTGTTGGCGGATCCTCAGACTTCTCCGAGGGAAAGATCAACGTCCATGACACTTTTGAATCCTTCAGAGATCTTGAGTTCTCCAAAGAACCAGTATCTGCAAAGCTGAGTTCTTCAGGCACGGCAGCGTCAAAGACACTCATTGTAGACGAAAACTTGGAAATCAGGTTCCACAGGACAATGCAAGAATTCCTTCTGGAGTGTGGAACGACTAATAGTAATTTTCCTTTAGCCGCCTTCCAGATGACAACAAGCTCCATCCACTCCCATCATCCTGTGGAACGTTCCCTCTCTATAACGTCAATGCTTTCAGTCGCATCCTACCCCGAGATATCGTATCCAGAGGTGAAATTTTCTTTCCCATGTGGCAACGCGAAGCTCTGTGGATCGAGTTCGAGGCTTTTGAGCATCTTGATAGCCGTGGCCCGACTGAATACGCATTGAGAATCAACCTTGGAGAAGTAAACGCAATCACCGGACTTTCGATCAAGGAAGTCTCAGACACACAGGACTACGTCGTTGTTCCAGGACAGGACTGGATTGACGGCATTCTTGTCGAGCCAGGTGTTGTTCGAGAATTTGTAGCCATGCCATGTAGGAGCTCTCAGGTCCAATTATCTGTAAACAGACGCTAACACCTATGTCACCTCTCTAGTAGGCAGCGGCTACACAGTAGAGGGCCAAGTCACAAAGGAAGAAAAGATTGGCGGGCTTCAAATCGAAATCACTCCCCGAGTCCTCGACAAAGTTTACAGTGATGCTCGATTTTCCGTACCCGACATACCATCACTCAGCATTCACGAAACTTGTCATAGTAAAGAGATCTCCATTGGAACGAGGATAGTGATGGAGTGGGATCACCGACCTCGCAAACCAAAGGTTGCAGATCTCGTGAATGAGATTCAGGACCAAACGAATGATGACGAAATCAACCTGAGTGTAAGACTGGAAGGCATGCTGACAGCTAATTATAATAACTGACAATCTCCCCAGGCTTGGTACGATGAGGCCATTTCTTTCAGTGACACATGTAAGCTACCAGGTGATTACACACGCGAATGGTATCCCCAGCCGGGTTATGTGTCCTATCCGCACCCTCCTTCGAACCATTTGCAGCTTACAGTTCCAAGTCCATCAATTCGAGAAATGGGTAATCCACGGGATTCAATTCCAGCCAGCTCTGAGCAGAAACTAGCAACGAGCGACGTTATACAGCAAATGGGTATTGCGGCAGGCGGAAAGCTCATACAAGACATTCGAGAGGACTTTGGTTCCCACAGTGACTGGCACAAGGAACGAACCCGACTCGTAAATGTTCAGATATTTGATTCGGCGAATTTTGAGGCTACTACTCATATAGTGCCACCTCCAACACCAGTCACAGCGAAATCGTATGCCGATGCGGGGCAGCCGTTCTGGGTACTTGATGAGGAGCCGGATGGAAGGCTGGAACCATCTCAAACGCTGGCGGCCGTCCAGAGCGTGAGCAACATGGACAGAGAAGCTGGGGTCGCGGAGGATCATGGCGAAGACATTGATCCATCGAAGCCCAGAAAATGTCAGACCTGCAGCACCAGGCTGTGCGACTGCGTGTAAGAGGACTCGTTGTCTTATCGTCTAGCAGAGTCCGCTGACTGTCGATCATAGTATTCGTCCATGCAATCATCAGTTCTGCAGTGTATGTGTCGCTGCAGTTGCGCAACTCGAAAGGTGCCCAACCTGCAATGGCCGTTTTACGCGCGTGGCAGGATTTGCTGCTCCGATGAACCTTCCAGGAGAGGATACATACAAGGTCAATGTGCCCGTCGTGATGCTTGAGGTGAAGGATGGGCGTTCGCAGTTCAGGTCTATCGAGGAGATGAGGATGTGACCGAGTAAAAGGTCAGGATCTAGTGAGGCTCTACTACTTTCATGTCACCTAGATTATCTGGAACATGGAAATGCTTCTCTTAGCAACGAAATTCATTGACTGAGTTACATATCATCCTCTTTGTCATCTTGATACACCTCCAGTTCTTTCCGGACCTGCGCAAATACTCCGAATTCGGTCTTCGCCTGTGTCATGATTTCTGAGAATTGGCCGTCCTTCTCCAAGTGGTTCCTGAAGTTTCGGCGAGCAGGTTTTGAAGTAATTCCTGAAATTTGAGTGTTGAGCTGCCGAAGCCATTTGATAAGTTCCTTTGGTGATTCTCGTCTACTGCTTGGTTTCGGCGGTAGAACGGACCGAAGCCTCTCTGCCCACTCTCCAGGTGATGCAATATGCGCCGGGGGTTTGACCGTCGTAGTGCCTTCCAGGAATGGAAGAATTGGAGGAGCACGATGAACACGGTCTGACTGCCGTTCATTTCTTCTTTCAGCTTCAGCAGATGTAATAGCCCGTCTTCGATTGATTCTTGACACGTGGTCAAGTGTCCCGATTCTCTGCTCTGCTACGTTGACTTCTTCTGCACCCATCTCAGTATCCATCCGTATTTCCTCGGACTCCCTGTTTGACAATTGGGCTGAGCTAGATAGAATAGGGCCATGATGGGCGGCTAAAGCAACCGGGCTGGCCATCATTGTGAAGAACCCAGTACCCGGAGCATCATGAGGCGCTGGCCGATCAAGCTGAAGAAATCGCTTCATCCGATTCGGGTAATTTTTGTTTGGGACACGAAAGAGATCTCCTCGTCTTGATCCGAAACTTTCGCTCATTACGGGTGCTCGCGACGTAGAATTTAGCGATCCGATTCTTGACCCAACGATGTTCAAGTCCGTTGAAGTCGACCTATAAGGTATGTCAGTATAGCAAAAATGAGGAATTTCGGGTTTCAATCCTACCCGAAGACTTTATCGATCAGAGCTTGAGTAGTTGCGGCATGGCAATCCAAATTACCGCGTAGGATTGAGACAGTATTCTCGTCTGCCGGGACACTTAAATGCTCGCTTCTTTCGATTGCACTCTGCAAGCTGCTGATCGTTGTGGCGAATTCGCCGACTGTGGCGTCCAGCTTCTTTGACTGATTTTCGTGTCAGGAGGATGTTCACCCTTCTTGACAGGTGGTCAAGAGCGCATTTGAAGCTGAAAAGAGGCACATTGAGCTTTTTGAGCGTAAGGTGTACGTCATCACTCATGTCCTTCAACCGAACGAAGAGCTCATATGCTCTCATAGAAAGGCACTCGACGTTCGATTGAGTAAATGTCATCTCTGTTGAACCCTGCTTGGGCTCCTGGAACTCTGAAGTCACATGAGTGCCGAACTCAGAACCTGTCGGTGGTGTACTTTTGGTGGATGCGTTGTCTGTCAATGACTCTTGTGTCTGTCCAAAATCACCAGTGTTAAACCTACGTAAGACCTGATGTTGAGCAAACCTTGCTTCAACCGTCTGGGGTGCATCATCCTCGAACTTTTGGAGTAAAGTGATGGCAGTCCTATATCCTCCATCCTCTTTTGAGTCGAATTTCACGATTGTCGAGTGGTTGGCGCGAACGGGAAGCTTTTTCTCCACCGTGTCGGGTAGCTGTAGGAGCGCAGAGTCTATATCTACCGCTGTGATGAACTCTCCTGTGCGCTCCCATCTGACGGTTTCAGAGTTCTAAATTTGTTAGCCAATGCCGATCTGGGAGCTCTAGATACTTACAAACGCTAGCTGCCGTGTTTGCTCCGTCTCGTAGAAACTGACAATCTTTCGATCTTCAAAGATGTTCCTGAAATCTGCCAATTGATTGGAGAGAGAATCAGACTTTAGTTGAATTTGGTCAAGCAAGCCGTACCTTGGATGGTCGTTGCCAGCAACTAGTCTCCGAATGTCGTCAACAAGAAGACCTTTGTGTGGTGTACCGAAAAAGAGAATGCCATAAGTCGCTGCGTAGATCATCTCGCTGCGTTTATCCCTTGATAGGACGGCCTTGATCATACTCTATAGTACGTCAGAAAAGAGTGTTTGCCACTTGTAGAGACACTCACATGAGCTAGTATGATGCCGCCGAAACTGTGTGCAATGAACATGAGGGGTCGCCTCGTTTCCTGAGCTACTCAGTAAGATGTGTCTTGCCAAGGGTATGAAATATACTTTATCTGTGCTCCTGATTTGCTTGATGTCTTCAATGAAGTTCCTTCCGTAGTCTAGAATTCTTTCAAGACCTCGGCTACCGCCAGTCAACTTCGAGTTGTAGCCATACGTCATCACACGACTGTGGGGAAGGTCTTTTGATAGAAAGTCTCGCAACCACATGCGTGATAGAGGTCCTTTTCCTCTCCATGACCCGTAAGCATGTCCGTCAAGTCCTGTTATCGCGATGACGCTATGATGTGTAAGCCATTTTTCGTGTGTTGTAGAGAAGCAAGCTACCTACTCTGCGTTGATTGGTTGCTTCACATTGTAGAGCTGAGTGAAATCAAAGAAATTGCAGTCAAAAGTGATGTCAGACTCGCCGATCACCATCTGAAGCTCCTTTTGGGGATCCTTGAGCGCAGAGGAGAGGAATGAGGGTACACCTCCGCGGAAGTCCACCAACCCAACCATTTTGTCCGGACTGTAGCAAGAGGCCACTATGTCGACCGAGAATTCAATCTCCAACCGCTCATTTTCCACAAGGCGTGAGTTGATTGCGGTTGACAAGGCTGATTTGAGCTCCGTATTGTTGCGCCCGTCGATGGAGATCCCGCGCACGCGGAAGACAACGGATTTCATCGATGATGTGGCAGGAGGCCCATGAGCTGGGTTGGGATTCGTTTTGAGAATGATCCGTATTTTTGATGACTCTGTAAAAGAGAAACGAGGCTGGGAGGTTCATGCTTATGCCAAGAAATACGGGTGACGCAGCAGATCCCGTGATCGGCTAGTACTTTTGCGTCTCTCATCTTAGGACTCCAAATTGCATTAACTAAAGACTCAGAATGCATTAAACTTCTAGATACATGCGCCCTTATATTTGCGACCGCGTGTGCTCTCCCTTCCGCCGGACAGGAAGAACTTTGAGATTGCCGAAGTACCATCTAAGGCAAACTTTGTATTAGACTGTGCGTGAAGAGAAGACGCTGCAGACTCTCTACGTTGCCATTATCATGCTAATTGAACTTAGAGAAAAATGTATAACAACAACAAATAAGTTGTAGAGGGATAAGCATGACGCTACAAAAAGAGCGGTACAAAACAAAGAAAGCACGTGATTGCGTAGAATAGTTGTTGACACTCTGCTCTGTCTAGGGGAAAGCGGCAGTTCCACATCGTAGATTCGTTCAGTAATAGGTACTACTCCTTGCAGAGCATAGTAGTTACGAGTTTGTCAACATTGAACACGTCGTCAGTGTGCGGGTGAGGCTGCATCTTCAAAATCAATGGGTAGGATAAGTGAGTTTAGTCCGACTATCAGACAGAAAAAGGTTTGCACGGAGATAATCAATACCCATAAATCGGAACGTATATTGGAACAGGAGCGAACTCCGCGGCGAAGCGGCACGACCCTAGACAAATTTACTAAATAGCGCAACCGCGCCGCACTGGCTGCTTATCGGCATTCCAATTGTCCCCACACTGCCCACAAAGTGATCCAATTGTATATACCGCCTCTTCCAATCTCGCGAATCTCTACTATCTTCACCAAGGTAACACCTAGGGAAGCGGACTTTCGCGTGGCGTCCAGCATCGATGTGGGGAACGCGCGGTGGACACTCGGCCCTCAAGCAGAGACCGGGGTCCGCCTCGGAATCGGTTGCGCCAATCACCACCCATATGGAGATCATATCACTCGATTGCATCGCCCAGTCGGATCGAGCACCGATATTGATTTTCAGCCAAGACTGCACAGCTATGCTCATATTAAGTCCGACAGGTCCACAGTAAATCGAGCATCCGGCCTCCGTCCCTCACGCCTTGCGACCGGTCATTATGGGCACTCTTTCCAGCCCGGCTGTGTTCACGGCCCTTGCAATACTTGTGACTTTCGGCCTGTACAGACTATCTCACGTTGGCCGTCGTGATCCGCGGCTTCCCCCGGGGCCTCCCACGATCCCGGTGCTTGGGAATCTCCATCTCATTCCGATAACGGGAATCCACAAAGAGTATGGTAGAGACTCGTAACATAATCTAGCTTTGGGATATGCGAAGTTGACATTCGGATGCAGTCTTCTGGCATGGGGAGAAAAGTATGGATCAGTGTTCTCGCTCAAGCTGGGCCCCGGGACCATGATCGTCCTGAATGATCGGAAGGCGGTGCATGAACTACTCGATAAGAGAAGCGCTCTCTACTCTGACCGCCCTAAGGACTACATGGCGAAGCTTGTTACAAACCTTGATAACATGGCCCACATGCATAATGACCACATCTGGCGTGCACAACGCAAAGTTGCCGCCCACAACCTGTCGGTAAGTCAGCACTCCACCCAGGAACTTTCTGTTACTAAAAAGCCACAGCCACGTTTATTGGACGCCAATGTCGCACCGCTCCAGGAAGCCGAGTAAGTGGCCCAGCGTGGCTGTAATGCGTGTAGCTCACAACGATACAGAATGGCCATCCTTCTACACGACCTCCTGCGCACCCCGAACAAATTCTTCGACCACATCAAGCGCTCCACCGCCTCCGTCGCCAACATCATCATCTGGGGCCACCGCGGCGCCACCTACGAAAGCTTCTGGGGCTACAACGTCTACAGATCCCTCGAAGGCTACTCGCGGAGCCTGGAAATCGGCGCGAACCCGCCGGTCGATCAGTTCCCGTTCCTGCAGCGCATCCCGGATGCCCTGGCGCCGTGGAAGCGGCGCGCTAAGCTTTCGTACAGGGTCATGACGGACACGTGGGCCGAGGCGCGGCGGTTGGCGGAAAAGCGCCGCGCGGCGGGCGAGAGGCGGCCGGCGATGTTTGACCGGATCGTGGACGGCGAGACGAAGCTGGATGTGCGGCATACCGATACGCAGCTTAACCACTTCCTGGGAACTATGGTGGAGGCTGGTGCGGAGACTTCGGCGAGTGGCATGCTGACGTCGTTGCTGTATCTTGCAATCAGTCCGCAGGTTCAGGCCAAAGCGCACAAGGAATTGGATGAAGTCTGTGGTTCTGGAAGGTTGGTGGTGAGGTCACTTCCGCGAATGAACAGGGGCTGACTTTCTACAGATCTCCAAAGTGGTCCGACCTCGAACGACTTCCATACATTAATTGCATAGTCAAGGAAGGAATGCGTATACGGCCAGTGTAAGGTTGAAATTGAAGTCTACACGTATAGTAGCTAAAGACTTCCCAGCGGACCCCTGGGCGTGCCACACTGTGCGAAGCAAGATGACTGGTACAACGGCTTCCTCATCCCGAAAGACGCCATGATTCTCATGCCCATCTGGGCCATTCACCGCTACGAATCCAACGGCTTCAAAAACCCCGACCAATACAACCCCGACAGATACATGAACCACAAGCGTCTGGGCTCCGAACTGACCGGCATCCCGGACTACGAGAACCGAGATAAGTACGCCCCGCCCGCCCTGATTCCTCCAACACTGACATCATCGCCTGCACACCACTACAGCTACGGAGCGGGCCGGCGTGTCTGCGTCGGCATGCACCTCGCGGAGAGAACGGTGTGGCGGATGACGGCGAAGATTCTGTGGGCGTACGAACTCGTGCCTGTGGATGTCGATCCGAACAACTTTCACGAGGGCATCCAGCACTACCCGGAGCCGTTCAAGGTCGAGTTTCGGCCGAGGAGTGAGGCTCATGTCAGGACTATTGTGCAGGAGGCAGAGCCCGCGCTGGAATTTCTGTCGAATTACGAGTAACACAACTTGAGTGGCCGTGAGTTGATGCTGTTTTGATTAATAAGAGCGTTCGGAGGGTTGCGGATTGGACCATTCTTGCTGAGACTTTGGTCATGATCGAAGTGGTTGTGGGAGCTATTGGGGATTTCTGAGAAATTTGTTGCGCTTCTCGTCAAGCTCTCTTCGTTCTGGTACCCGGATGCCCTGAGTCTACGATGTAGTCTAACAGAAACGATGTAATGAGAATGATCAGTGCTTAGAAAACAGTTAAGCAGTATAGCTCTGAGCAGGGTATTCGGTAGGTAGCAGGTGTGTCCGGCACATGTTCCACAGCGCATTTCCGTCGACGAGCTTTTAGTTGGGCGGTCTGGACCAGCAAGCACAAGTGCCAGAACTTTTGACGCGGTCCGGGACTGGGCTCTGGCAAACACGCCGAGCTTAGCGGGTCAGCTACACCACCTGGAGCTGGAGACCGTGGTTTCTGGGCGGCTGAACCTGTCGGCGCTGCCGATCTGGCAGGAGCTGCATGACCCGGACGTGGTGCTGGAGCGTATGCCGGGTTGTCGTGCACCTGAGGAGCTGTAGATGGTGTGATTGTGTTGCTGTCTCAATAGGTAGATGCCATCAAGAATAGAGATCAAATTCTGTCTATGATGTAAGGTCAAGTTAATTCTAGAGATCTTACCCATCGTGGCTATTGACGATCCTATCGGGTGTGCATCCGAGTGGTGCCGCGTGTCTCATGCCCGACGATCTTTGACTGTGACCGAAGGCTCCCCTCCACGCCTCCCAGCCACTCTTCCAGCAGCATAATACACATGCGAGCCTACTGAATAAGCAAAACATATGCAGACGCGATCTCATCTTCACGGAATCTTATCTTTATCTGCAACTGTGTAATACGGAACGAGAGGAGGTGAACTTCGTGATGACGCGGATGTCTTGTGGCACAGTACTCAGGCCTGCAGCTCGATAAGGCAGGTACTTAGATAAGTAGAAGCTTAAATGCAATCCCAGCAGCCACTGCCGTACCTTGGCGCTCCCGGCTCCCTGTGGAGGCAGTCTTCAGCTTTTTTCCCTCAATCCAGCCACCGTTCACGTCAGGGCATTACGGCGTACTGATGCATATCTTCAGAACAAATTGATCGAACCGACCGCATACAGAGTGCCAGCCATGAATGATTGTGTCGACAATGCCGCGTTTGGCCTCGCGGGCGCTCGTAGCTGCAGTGCAGGCGACTTCCCCACTGTCGAGTACAAGTGGATCTTCTGGATGTCGGTTGCCACTGCTGCTGCGTTTATAGCGCTTGCCGTGCCACGGGCGCTCTGCCTCACCCGATACCCACCCATTGCACGCGCGCCCGCCGTCCTGCTAGCCGCCAAGCTTTTCGCAAGCACCGCCCTTGCCGGTCTCCGCCTCGGCATTCTTGTCGTGGCCATCCGACAAACTAGCCATCGAACTCCACGACGGGTGGCCTCGACAGCACTGGACTTCGCCGCGTCTTGTCTCCTCCTCGCTCTCTCGTCTCTGGAGCACTTCAAAAGCCCCCGACCCTCCGTTCTGACCTGCTCGTATCTGTTCCTCACACTCATCTACGATGTCATGCGCTGCGCTTTCCCTTGGGACGTCGAAGGGGGCCATGCAGCCTTCGCCGGGCTGTTCACGGCAGCCACCGTCGTCGAACTCACATTCCTAGTGCTGGAAAGCACGCGGCGACGGCGCTGGGTAGCGTGGGAGGCAGCAGACCGCAGCCCGGAGGAGACGAGCAGCGTGCTGAGCCTGGGGCTGTACTCGTGGCTAAACCCGCTGCTGTGGCGGGGATACCACGAGCCGCTGGTCATGCAGCACCTGTACCCGCTGGACCAGGCGATCTCAGTGGAGACGCTCGACGCGCGCAGCACATCCAGCTCGCCAGGCACCTCAACCTGGCAGCTCGTGGTGTGGCTGGCCAAGCCGCTGGGCCGGGCCGCGCTGGCGCCCATCGTGCCGCGCCTGTGCCTGCTCGGCCTCACCTTCAGCCAGCCCTTCTTCCTGCAGCGCCTACTAGCCTTCCTAGCCGCCCGCCCGTCCGCCTCCACCTCCACCACCGCAGCCGGCCTCGTCGCCGCCGCCGCCCTCATCTACGCCGGCATCGCCGTCTCGACCGCGCTGTACTGGTACCACCAGGAGCGCCTCCAGTCCCTCCTCCGCGCCTTCCTGCTCGCCGCCCTCTACCGCAAGACCGCCGCCCTGCCGCACGCCGGCCCCGACGCCGCCGCGCTGCTGGGCGCCGACGTCGAGCGCGTCCACGCCGGCCTGCGCCTGCTGCACGAGCCGTGCGCCAGCGCCGTCCAGCTCGCGCTGGCGGCCTGGCTGCTGCGCCGGCAGCTGGGGCTGGCGTTCCTGGCGCCGCTGGCCGCCGTGCTGCTGTGCTTCGCGGGGACGTTCGTGCTGTCGCGCCGCGCGGTGCGCTGCCAGGCCGCCTGGATGGCGCGCGTGCAGCGCCGTGTCGCTGTCACTGCTGCCGTGCTCGCACGTGTCAGTGACCTGCGTGTTGCTGGCTTGGCCCCGGCGGCGCAGCGGCTCGTGCAGTGTGAGCGTGTAGAGGAGATCGCTGAGGGCGAGCGCGCGCGCGTGATCGTGGCTGCCAGTGCGGCGCTGAGCCAGCTGCCCCAGGCGGTGGCGCCGGTGCTGGCGTTTGCGTTTGGCCCGCGTGCGCTGGATCAGACGAGGGCGTTTACGGCGCTGGCGTTTTTGGCGCTGCTGACGGCGCCGTTGATGGTGGTGTTGCAGAGCATACCCATCATCGCTGCGTGCGTGGCGTGTCTGAGGCGGATCAAGGTGTTTTTGGACCAGGAGGAACGGGCGGGTGGGCCGGCTATCGATGTCAGTGAGGGGGCTGGGGAAGAGAAGGCGTTTGTTGTTGTGCGGGATGGGAGCTTTGGGTGGACCGCTGAAAACGCTGTGCTCAAGAACGTCAATTTGTGCCTCCCCAGGTCATCCATCACGTTTGTGGTTGGTCCTGTGGCCTCGGGCAAGTCGACACTGTGCCGGGCGCTTTTGGGCGAGGTGCCTCATGTACAGGGCAGCGTAGTCTTAGGGTCGGGCAAGCTGGGCTACTGCGACCAGGTGCCGTTTCTGTTCAATGCTTCCATCAGGGAAAACATAATCGGCTTCTCATCTTTTGATACGGTTCGCTACGCTGATGTCATACAGGCGACGATGTTGTCCGAGGACCTGCGAAACCTCTCCGCAGGAGACGGGACCATTGTCGGCACCAAAGGTATCGCGCTCAGCGGCGGGCAGCGGCAGCGTGTTTCATTGGCGCGAGCTCTCTATCACGACACCGAGATCCTGGTGCTGGACGACGTGTTTAGTGGGCTTGATGGCTCAACACATGATCTGGTGTTCCAGTCCGTTTTTGGACGGCAGGGGCTCCTGCGGACCCGTGGAACGACGGCTGTGGTTTGCACACACTCGACAAAGTTTTTGTCTACTGCCGACCACATCATTACGCTTTCCTCGGACGGCACCACCACGGTACAGGGCGGCTCCGCTAAGTCAGTACAGGGTGAGCAGTGCGCTCAAGATGTTATCACCAAACTAGAGACGCCAGGCGCGGAGGCAAGCAGAACAGAAACAACAGCAAACAGGCCTCAAATGGACATCCCGTCTACCAAAGCCCAACCCGTACCTGAACCCTCCCCAACTGTCGACACTGGCGTGTACCGGTATTGGCTCTCCACAATCGGGCCTCTGCCGCTGGCTCTTTACCTCGTTCTTATCATCGGCATCGGCTTCTGTTCCAATTTCCCCACCATCTGGCTGAAGCTGTGGTCTGCGGACTCGGTATCTACCGCACCCGAGCACTCGTTCGGCTTCTGGATTGGCATCTACGCACTACTCGGCGTGGGTGTGCTCCTGTGCGTGTTCCCTGCTGGGCTCATCATGCTGCGCACCGCAGTACGCCTCGCTGGGACCGATTTTCACCACGCTGCCATCGACACCGCCATGAACAGCAGTCTGCAGTTTCTGGGCAGTACTGATGTCGGCAAGGTGTTGAACCTGTTCAGCCAGGACATGAATATCATGGACACGCAGCTGCCGCGCGTGGTCAACAATATGTCAATCTGTCTGGCCATCGCCATAGGTCAGGCCGTTGTGATTGCCGCATCCTCGGCATGGCTGGCCCTCAGCTACCCGTTCTTTATAGCCCTGTTGTGGGCGGTGCAACGCGTCTACCTACCGAGCTCGAAACGGCTCCGCATTCTGGATCTGGAGGCAAAGACGCCATTATAGTATGTGCATTTATCCCATCTTCAGACGTTCATCTGATTATAAAGTGCTAACCACACACGTCACCTGCAGTACCAATTTTCTAGACACGTTGTCTGGCCTGCCCACAATCCGTGCCTTTGGCTGGTTTCCGCATCAGTTGGCGCGCAACAACGCCCTCATCGATGACTCGCAGCGCCCCTCTTATCTACTGGCAATGGCACAGCAGTGGCTCACACTAACCATGAATGTGCTCGTGGCCGTCGTGGCTGTCATTCTTGTCGCGTTAGCGACTCAACTGGGCTCGGACGCAGGCAACGTCGGCGCGGGCTTGGTCACCCTTATAACGCTCGGCAGCACGCTCACGACCATTATCATCGCGTACACTGGCCTCGAGACGTCCCTCGGCGCCATCAGCAGGCTCAAAACCTTTGAAGAGGAGACAGAGCAGGAAGGCCGCAATAGCGACGACGTAGTCCCCGACGAAGCATGGCCGACGCAGGGGCGTATCCAAATCCAAAACGTGAGCGCGAGCTACAACGGCACAGACCGCGTCCTAAAAGACCTAACCCTAACCATCGAGCCCGGGGAAAAACTCGCCATCTGCGGCCGCACCGGCAGGTCCGTCACCCCCCGTCCCGCTCCTCCCACCAAACTAACCCCCCCACCAGCGGCAAATCCACCATCCTCGCCCTCCTCCTCCGCCTCCTCAACCCCCTACCGCCAACCGCAGCCTCCCCCTCCCCCTCCATCCTCATCGACGCCCTCCCCCTCCACACCACCGCCCGCCCCTCCCTCCGCGCCCGCCTCCCCTCCACCCCCCAATCCCCCGCCCTCCTCCCCGCCCCGGCCTCCGTCCGCACAAACCTCGACCCCCGCCACGCCGCCTCCCCCGCCGCCTGCGCCGCCGCCCTCGCCCGCGTCGGCCTCGCGCCCCTCGCCGCGCACCTCGACGCCCCCGTCCCGCCGCTCAGCGCCGGCGAGGCGCAGCTGTTCGGGCTGGCGCGCGCGGTGCTGCGGCGGCGGGAGAAGGCGCGCCGCACGGGTGTGGACGCGGGTGTCGTGCTGCTGGATGAGGTGGCGGGGAATGCGGATGCGGCGGTGGGGGAGCGGGTGGGGGAGGTGGTGCGCGGGGAGTTTGGGGCGTGGACGGTGGTGTGCGTGACGCATCGGCGGGAGGTGGCGGTGGGGTGTGGGCGGGTGGTGGTGGTGGAGGGGGGGAGGGTGGTGGAGGAGGGGGTGCCGGGGGATCTGGTGGAGAAAGAGGGGAGTGCGTTTCGGGGGTTGTGGGGTGGGGGTGGGAGGGAGGGAGGGTTAGGTGGTGGTGCGGTGGGGGGAGCGGGGAGGTGTGCGGATGCGATTGGGAGGGGCTGAGGGAGGTGCTGTGGAATTGGGACGTATCGGCTACTACACACCCTTTGCAAGTAGCAGCTAGCGGCCAGCTTCTTGACACTACATGAGTGCTTTGAAGCGCCCTGTCGCCAGATACAATAATCTTTGTGTTGATTACTGACTGTCTTGAACGTCTCCATAAATCACAATCCGCTCCATTGCCTCGAGCTTGGAGAGCCCCAGACGATATGGCCACTCCTGATCCTTCCATTGCAGCCTTCTTCTGTAAGCACGCCTATGCTGTATCCTAAGGCAGCTCGTGCAGATTATCCCCTTAGAGATACGTGTGTATTGAAGGTTCTCGATCTTCCTCTTACAGTTTTGGCATTTGAAACACGGTTCACAGAATGCCTGATCGCCCGTGATAATGGCTTTGTCTTCAATTTTTTCATTGCATGCACTGCATGAACATTTGCAATCGTTGCAAATGAGCGAGCCATCGTTGAGGAGAAGCAGGTTCGAATCGGAGTCTAGCAGTGTACCACATGTGGTGCACCGAAGGCAGTTAACATGCCACCGGGAGCCCGCTTTCATTTATTAGTCTGTAGCCATTTGCAAAATATTATGGCTCATGACTTACCAAGTTCAAAAGCACTTCCCTCCTCGAGAATCTGCCAGCTCTTAGCTTTGATAGTTGAGATAATTAATAAAGACTCTTACCTCTTTGCAAATTTTACAATGGTATATGTAGCAAAGTGGATGATCTTGCAAAGGAGTAAGAAAATTGGCATGTTGTTGAGAGGAGGGTTGGGGAGGTGCCCTTATATAGCCTCCTCTTGCGCTAACTATAGATGGACTAACA
>JAJVDC010000322.1:0-23663 GCA_021436925.1 Neofusicoccum ribis
TTTATGCGCACGGATAGGTATACTTCCGAGTCCCGTTATGCACGCGTATATAATAAGCCCAAGTAGCATGAATAAAGAAGGCAGCGGTGTCTACTTTCTCGCGCCGTTCAACAGAAGTCGACCTTGTGGAAGCGGGGTATTGCTTGGCTTACAGGCCGGTGGGAGCTTGGCAGTGCAGTGGAATTGGCCCGGCATATGCGATTTCGCGGGCATTGGCGCACGTAATCCGCGCAGCTCAGCCTTGCGCGATCTGCCTCTCCCCGGCCCATCTCTCTGGCCATGCAATGCTGAGCTGGGTGCATCAACCTATCAACGCATTTTTCGTCCTCCGTTCCAATCAAAGCAGCCCGTGTGTTCCACCCCGCCAGAATCCACCTTATCGCGCCGGCCAATTACGCATTGCCGGGCGTCTCATGGACCTCGCGCTATTCAGCTTATACGACGAGTCAATGGAAAAGACTCCCTGGGGCTCTGAGATTGGGAGGGCTTGCTGACCAGGCTATCCGGTAGTCTTTGATCGCACCGAAATGCAAGTGAAACTATGGATACGGCTGATGGTATAATTCTTGGTCGCCTGTGACTCTGGCCCTCGGTAGTGTCAAGAATGCCATCGTCATGGTGAGAAAGGAGTTGATTTCGTTGAGCTCGAATTGGTCTCGTGCGCTTTTGTGTCTCAAGGAGAGCTCAGCACAGCCTGAACCGTGCTACATGTCGGCATACACATAACAAAGCCATGGAATCTTGAGAGCGCCTCAGACGAGCTTATGCAGTAATTCCCCAACAGCAAGATGCTCGCGCCGTATAGCAGCTGCGCACCACCATCTACATCCACAGGCACACCAGTAGGTATTCGGAGATGCAATATGCGTCTGTCGTGAAGCGTGTCTTCATGGGCCTGGTTGGCGTGACGGACTTGATGAAGTCGACGGACTCGGGACTCGGGACTCGACGGATCCGACGTCGCGCTCGAGGTGGCTTGTGCGCTGGCGCCCGTCACCGCGTGCTCGCCTGCAACTCTGCGACTTGACAAGGCGCAACGATCGCTGTATCAGCTAGCTGCTGGGGCGGTGCTAGACACGATTCCCCGCCATGGAAGCTTGGTCAGCTGCATGGCTCTGTCAACAAGCGCAAGATGAGTTGCGATGGCTCGCAATCCGGCCTGGCTGACTAAGCATGTCGAGCGGCCGGGGCTTCTCCGACCGCGACCGCAACGCAACCGCAACACCCCCTCCGCGCATGTCGTCGCCCCTCCTCCTGCGCCCGGCGCTGCTCTCACCCCCCGCCGCCCCGGCTTCTGGTCCCACCCCCCATGTCCGCCTGCGTCACCCTGGCTACCCCCACAACACCAACACCCTCTTTGTCCTGCCCGCCGTCGACCGTCCCGACGGCGGCATCCACCACGAGACGGCGCGGCTGGCCTGCGCCGTTGTCGCCGGCAACCGCTAGGATGGCTACCTGGCCCGCTCCGCCGCCGCCGACGCCCCGCCTGTAGATGCTGCTCCGGACGCCGTGCTGTGCGCGCGCGATTACTACTTCTGCGTCCCAGGCTCGCCCAGCCCCGCCTCTGTCGCCTCCGTCCGCTGCTGATGCTCTGCAGGCCTCGTCCAGTACCCAGTCGTGCCTTCGTTCCGCACCTGGCAGTTCCCTCACGATGCCCTGCCCGATGTCTGGGCTGCTTCATGCCCGCCGCCGCTCTCCACGCGCGCGACCGCTCCTGCCGCATTAGTGCCTGCCAGGAGGCCTGCGAAGTCGCCCACATCTGTCCCCGCGCCGAGAATACGTGGTTTCATGCCAATGTCATGAATCTCTACAACTAGCAGACGCGGCGGGCGGGCGACGCGGCCATCGACGACATGGCTAACGCGATCCTCCTCCGCGCCGACCTGCGCTGCTCCTACGATCGCAACAGGTTCGTTTTCGTGCCTAAGCGCCCCGCGCCGGACGCCACGCCCTCTCTTGTTGTCCATGTACTCGACCCTCTCGCGCTCGAGCTGCGCCATCTATACCACAACGTCACGCTGCAAGAGCTGGGAGCGGTTAGCATCAAGTCGCTGTTCGCGCGCTTCGCCTACTCGATCTTCCCTCTTCTCGAGGGCTTTTTGCAGTACGGCGTCGACCGGAAGCTGCTCCTCCCAGCTGATGACGGCGTGTTGACGTCGAAGTCGGCAAGCGGCGCTGGCTGTTGCCTTATAACGCAACTGCGCCGCTCCGGTTCCAGCCCGAAGAAGCGCGCGCGGAGCCCACTACCCGAGCATGGAGAGGGAAGGGAAGAAACATTTGCCGCTCCAGCAGCCAAGCGTCTTTGCCTTGGTAGGATCGGCGCTGATTCCTTTGCTTCAACCTCCCCACTGTCTTCCGGGGACAATGCGTCTCCGGCCCCACAAAGCAACCCTGTCCTTCCAGCAGTGCACCAGGAATGTTCCGTTGTCGACCATGAGCAGCAGCGGCTTGACCGATTGCGAGACGAACACCTCGCCGAGGAACGACAGCGCTCTGACCCGGACGGCACCTGGATGTCGCGTACTAAATGGGCTCGTACCGCGAGAAATCGGCCTCATTCCCCACGTTCTCTTGCCCGAATGCTGAAGTGTATGGGTGCCGAGATTCCTAACTGATTGGTGAAGAAGTGTTGCGGATGGACCAGCGGTCCCTGATGGCTCCCTCTCTTTCAGATGGGCAGTAGCTTGGCACCTCCCGGGTACGCTGCGTGATACAACTTGGAAACCGTGACGCCTTGCTCAATGCTTTAGATCCTTCCGGTGCTTTCAGCGCGCCAGTCCCTCCACTCACACTTCGAGACGCCTCCGCACCCTCCGTCATGCCACGCTCTTCCGGGCAGGTCAGGACATCGGCGCGACAGGGACTTGACTCGCTTCCGGCGGCCCCGAGCTCGGAGCTTGACGCCCGCCACTGAGGCCGGCTTCGTCGTCATGGCTCGCTACTGCTATTGTCTGCCGCGGCTTCCGTGCTGCCGCTGGCGGAATGCCCAGGGAGCACTCGGTGTTGGAACCCAGCGGCTGAAAAGACATGCCGCCAAGAAGAGGAATAGGATGCTGGACCATCATGGATGTTGTCGCCACGAGTATTCTCGTGTCAGTGTGAAACAGCGTCCGCGAGGAGTGAGCTCTGTTTGCTGCTTTCTCTCCTGTATGACACACGGAACGCAGTCATGTCTCACCCTCCTCGCACCCGTTACGGCTTCTCGTCCACGCCATGTGCACATTCTCCCGGAGTTTGATGTCTGCGATATCTCTTTAACGCTAATCCTTATCACAGGAGCTACTAATGGAAATAGCTGATTGCTGTTGAGCGTTCTGTGAAGACCCTTGGGATGCTTCACCCATCTAGCACTTGATCACACGTAGCACTGTTCAGGTGGACCTTGAGTCTCAGTGAAATGAGTGGAATTTGTGTTCTACTTTCGAGGAGCTGTCTCCGTAGGAACTGCCGGCTTTTTTCTGTCTGTACCTCGCACCCGTAAAGGCTCTCGTTTGTAGTGGACCAATGGGGTTGAGCGTCTTCTGCGAGGTTGCGGTTGGAATAGTCTACATGGTCGAGGATTAACAGAAGGTGGATGGAGTAGTTACAGCCCTTCTCAATACAACGAGCGTGGAGTTAATAAGCACATCCCTACTTTACCGTTCAACGTGAAAGCTGTCGTGACTTGCTTTGCTGTGGCTGATTTCTCAAGTGCCGTAGCGTTTATTTGTTTACATTCCAGTCGTGGAGTTATAACGTGTACAAGAAAGCAGTACCAGTAATATTATAAACTAATAAATTAGTTTGACTAAAGAAGAAAAGAATTTCGAAGTATACAAGTAAATAACAAATTAGAAAAGTACATTAATTAAATCTTTAAAAGGTATACAGGTAATCACAAAGTAGAAAAGTACATTAACAAAATGCCTTAAAAGATATACAAGTAATTACAAAGTATAAACGTACATTGATTAAATGCTTTAAATCAGTTCATGCAATTTATTAAACTAAGATACTAAATCGATTTGAGAAACGTATAAGAAAGTAAGATTAATTAAAAGGTATCCATTCAAGGTAATAAATTAATTCGAACAACAACAAGTCGGCTCAAGCAGGATGACTATCACTATAATGATACCTACGGCTTCTTCTTTCTCTTGTTACGTTGATACCTAGATCCCAACGCTGTCTTAGTGGAGACCAAGGGTAGAAGAGGCGGTAAATCCCCTTGAAGAGCGCCCATTTAAAGCCAAGAGTGAGCCCCAGTAATAGTACTTGCACAATTCACTACGCGTGGGTAATGGTGTGCGCGAGCTGCGTAGTAAGACTCCAACCTTAACTTCCTAAGCCCAGGAGATGTTGGAATCTTAATAAAAAGCAGTCAAATGAGTGAATTCTTGGCGCAGAGGTGTGAGAGGTAGGGGAGACACGGTACGCTGGAACAATTCAAGATCTACGTAGCCGAACTCTTCGGGATCTATATGGTCCTTTAGGAAGCCATCAAGTATATAGAAGTCCATCCGGCGGGCACCACCCCGCTAATCTACACATCTTCACCGATAACCAGGCGGCTATCCTCTTAGAGTATACCGCCCACAGCACCCTTAGAACCTAATAAAGGCTGCCTAAACCCATTAGCTCCTACCTTACGTAAATAAGGATAGAAACGATAGGGCTAGGTGCAACCCCCTATACGAGTACGAAAGGGCACATAAATTAATCAATTAGAGGTGGTCTCTAATGGAGGGCCGACGTCTAAAGAGTAGCCACAAGCAACCAAGACCTGCCTTACCAAGTTACCATAGGTGGACCAAGAAAGTTTCGACCAAAACAGATACGCCAGCTCCATCAAGCATGCGTAGTCCCCTATGCCTCGACAGTTTGGCACTCCCTAAAGAGATGCAAGTGGCAAGTAATAGTGCTCTCCAGGGTCCAGCGGATAGCAACTACCAAGACTGTCTCGGCGTTTCGAACCGTATCGACTGAAGTACTGGACTAAGAGAACGTTCTACTACCAATAAAGCGACCTCTACAAGCCAGGAAAATTTGAGCCCAGCGGAGAACACCGGAATAATCGATACTTGCCACCACTAAAGCCCTTACAGATGGGCCGCATTCAACCACAGCTGCCCTGAATCTCAGACTCTAGAGATTTTCAAGTAGGAGTTTCAGTCAGATCAGTCGTAAAGAATATTTACCGATGCGTCTTAAGTAAAAAGAGCATCTGGGAGTAGCCGCAGCAATCCTCAGTGAAGAGCAAAGAATCCACAGACAGGGATAAAAAGGAGTAGGCTCTGCCAAGTTCCACAACATCACAGCGGTAGAGATTATCGCCGTCGAAGCTGGCATGGAACTAGCGCTGGAGCAGAACCTCGAAGAAGGCAATTCAAACCCAGTATCCCACACAATCTACAGCGACTACAAGGCAGCCCTGCAGGCACTGGCAAACCCCTGCAAACGGCGACCAGGTTAATACATGGTTCGGTTAAGTTTAGAGACCGCCCCGCACATCAAGGATAGCCATCAGATTGGCGTCTCTTTTCAGTTGGTGCCAAGCCATAGCGGGACCAGTGGAAACGAAGAAGCGGACAAGCTTGCTAACGCCGTAACAACACGCCTCGGAGAACACAATCTCTAACCATTAACATCAGTCCAGGCCCAGGCAGCCGAGAATGCCGTGCACGAAACTTGGGCAGCTGAGCGGAAGAACTCTGACAAAGGCCAACACCTCCGAAACGTCGACACGGCACCACCAGGACCCCACACCCGGCATCCGCATAACAAGCTGCCACGGAGTCAGGCTGGTCTCCTCGCCCAGCTAAGAACAGGCTACTGCTGGCTCAACCAACACCGTAAACGGATGGGCTGCATCAATAACAAGCGGTGCGAATGCTGAGAAATTGAATCAGTCTCACAGGTCCTCCTGATCCATAAATACCGACAGATGATGCTCCAAGACAGCGGACTGGAAATGAACGGTCTATCAGCCCTGCTGGGTAGAAGCCACCAACCAATCCAGCAGGTACCCAGAGTAAAGACAACAACTAGAGGGCAAAGCGTTGTAGCTAAAGGCTATGCTATTCTTTGCAAAAGACTCACAATGGTTTAAGAACAGAGATGAGCCCACAGCTTGGAAACTCAGCACATTACATTCCTTACACCTCACCACCCGCCCTCCTCATCTTCTCTCTCCCTCTTAGATTGATATGCAACATATATACTAATCGGAGCTATATGGCAATGAGATATTGGTCTAAGGACCAATATTTGTATAAATTCTTTGGACTCCTCGCAAGCGAGGAGCGCCCAGCCCAATGAACTTTATCCCTCCAATGAACATAACATAATAAATAAACCGTAATAAAATATAGCTATATTCTCTTTTTCTATAATAAACTTTATAATTATATTTATAATTCTATATAAAATAACAGGTTCTTTAGAAGGGTTAAAAAAGACGTTTTTTGGACAAATATTGGTCCTTGGACAAATACATATTATTGCCCTTGGCTCCGATTAGTAGTAAAGCACCTTGAACAGTCGTAGCCTGTATGTCGCTCAAGGCGATGGGTCAGGTAGATGAATTCATCAATCAGAGGTGGAGTAGACACCCTTCTTGACCGTCTCCCGGCGAATGTTTAGTACATGTGATACCAAGGGGACCAAAATTCACAGGAGACTATGCCGAGATTATCGTGTGGAACAGTCAAGATATACCAACTGCAGACACATGCGTCTATTCGCGGCTTTCCGAGCAAGTCCTTCTCCGCGGATTTACTCCCGCGCTCGCATCTACATGAGAAGGGACACTCAGCTACACGGAGCTGGACTTTCAAGCCGCTTGACTGTTTACCTAGCTGAGGCAGGAGTCATCCCCGGGATGCTGGTGCCCTTGGCTGTGATATTCCACTGATCAATTTCTTGAAACATACCGTGGTTGATTTAAATGCTTTGACCTTTGACTTCCCAAGCGGTAACTATGGGAATTGGTGAGCTGATTAGTTCAAACGACTTTTTGACTGTTGGCTTTTACCAGAGCTCACCGGTATCAAGCACCTATCCAGTACCATCAACCCAACGAATTGATGCACTGCGGTCATTGGCTTCACCAGCAGTGGAAAATGACATTGGTATTTCTGGAGCGCGAAAGACCTTGAACCGGTATCACTGAGATGGGTGCTTCATAAATTTCTTTCAGATTTGCATTTGTCACACTCAGAGCCTTTGGTAGAGTGCCTGCTGATGTTTTGATTGGAGAGCCCGAAACTCGTCTATCGTGCAAGGGGCAGCATGGTTGACGCCGTCGTCGTCCATACTGCCCTACCATCCCCTACCCACGTCCTTCACCTTGTCCACAGCCTTCCTCACCTTACCCACAGCCTTCCTCACCTTCTCAACGCCACCCCCACCAGCCACCAGCGCACCCGCCGAGCCGCCCACCTCCCCACCCCCGCCCTTCCCCTTCTCCTCCCGCTCCTTCTCTCCCCCCCTCTCCTTCAACTCCGCATCAAGCCGCCTCACGTCCCTCCGCCACCCCTCCACCACCGCCGCCCGCCTCTGCTCCGCCGCCAACCACACCGCATCCCGGGCCGGCCACACCTTCATCTTGGAATTCCACGCCGCCAGCTGCCCGGAGTGGTCGGGGACGCTGATGAAGTGCGCGTAGGGGCGCCACTGCGGCGGCGAAACGGCGCGGCGACGGGGTGGTACTAGCGGTGGGAGGAATAAGGGCTTCTTCTTCTTCTGCGGCGCGGCGGCGCCGGAGGAGGCGGCGTGGGGGCGGCTGCTGTGGGCGCGCGGCCGTGTGGGGGCGGGCGGGAGGGGTGGGGACGAGGGCCTCTTCTGCGGCGCGCCGCCGCCGGAGGAGGAGTTGGACGGGCCGGGGGCGTGGGCGCGGCTGCTGCGCGCAGGCGGTCGTGCGGCTCCGGGCCCGGGCCCGGGCCCGAGCGGGCGTGGTGGTGGCGACGTTACGCGCGGCGGTGGGCCTGGTGGCGGCAGTGGTGGCGCGGTGAAGGTGAAGGGTTGGGAGGGGATAGAGGGCGCGTAGGTAGATGAGGCGTAGCTGTGAGATGGTTGAGGGAAGGCATGCAGCGTGGATGCGACGGCCTGGCACGGCGGTGGAGCGAAGGTTTTGAGTTGGGAGGGAGTGGCCGAGGCGGAGTGATTGTGTGGAGGCGGCGGTGGAGGGAGGGCTTGGGCTGAGGTAGTGGCAACGGTAGTGGTAGTATGATGATGCTGCTGCTGCTCCGGCTGCTGGTTTCTGTCCCGCCTGTTCTCGCCGTGTTCCGGCTGGTCGAGATTGCCCCCACTGCCATCATTGCCCCCATTGCCATCACTGCCCCCATTGTCATCATCACCCCTATTGCTATTATTTCCCTTGTCCTTATCATTGCCCTCGTCGTCGCTATTGGCCCTTTCCTTGCCCTTCTTCTTGCTCTCTTTTGGCAGGTGCTGCCAGTAGAAATCGCTTCCGGCCACGGGCGGGCGGGAGCAGACTTTACCCTTGTTCGTGCGGGCGGCGCAGCGTTTGGGACGAGGGCGACTCACGAGCGGGGCCGAGCTGAGGCCAGCCGAGGCCGCGGCTTCGGGGTCGAGCTCGAGGTCCAGCTCGTCGCGGTGGTGTTGCGTGCTGGGCTGCTCGCCTTCCTCCTCGGCGGCCTGCCCGGCTGCAGAGTCCTCGGGAGCAGGCTCGCCGCAATTGTTGTCCTCGGGCTGCTCCCCTTCTTCCTCGACGGCCTGCCCGGCTGCGGAGTCCTCGGGAGCATGCTAGCCGCCATTGTCATCGTCGTCGTCGTCGCCGTCGTCGTTACTGGGGTGTGTGCTCTCGTCCGACGACAGATCGGTCAGCTCTTATATGCGAGCTGGTTGGGCCGGACCCGCGGTTGTGGTGTTGTCGTTGTCTTGATCCTCTTCGTCTTCGTGACGGCGGCCATGGCCATCTGGAGTGGAGGGACGAGTGCCTTCATCTTCGTAACGACGTCGGCGATCATCTGAAGTGGACTGACGAGGTTGCTTTGGCGGTTCTTGCCGGCTCTTGCTGCGGGACTGAGGTTGATGGTGAGGAGCAGGCTTGGTGGTAGCGTTGGATGAAGGTGGCGACTGAGGTCGACGCGGAGGAGCAGGCGTGGCGGCAGTGTGAGATGAAAGCTGTGACTGAGGTTGATGGCGATTTTGTTGACGTCGAGAAGTAGGCCTGAGGATGATGTTAGATAAACGAGGTGGCTGCGGAGGACGCTGAGGAGTAGCCGTGGTGGTAATACCAGCTGAAAGCGATGATAGAGAGGGATGGTGATCTTGTTGACGTCGAGAAGTAGGCCTGTGGATGGTGTTAGGTGAACGCGGTGGCCATGGGGGATGCTAAGGACCAGCCGTGGTGGTAATGCTAGCTAAAAGCGATGACATAGAGGGATATAGAGGCTGAGAGGCACTGCGAGCTGGAGGTAAGGGAGATTGACCCGAATAGGAAGCCGAGGGGCTTGGAAACGGCTGCTGGTGCTCCGTCCCTGACGCCCAATCACGTGGGCGCTGCTGCTGCTGCTGCCCTGTCTGCCGTAGCTGTAAAGGGTAGTCTGTGTTCAGCCGTTGGTGCTCCGTCCCTGGCACCCGGACGCGTTGGCCCTGCTGCTATTGCTCCTCCATCTGCGGCGTCAAGCCGCGTCGGCCCTGCTACTGGCCCTCCGCCTGCGTTAGCGATGAAGACAAGTCTGATGCCCACCGCTGGTGCTCCATCCCTGGCGCCCGGCCTTGTTGGTGGTGCTACTGGCCCTCCATCTGCGGCGCCCGTCCGAACCGATGGAGCTGCAGCGCCTCCACCCACGGGAACGGTGCAGGGTGGCCTGGGTACCGCCGCCGCTCCTCCATCTGCGGCTCTGGGTACGGCGCCCGACCCCGTCGCACCCGCGAGCGAGCGGTCGATGTCGACAGCGACGTGGACGCGTTCGACGCCCGTTCCGACGCATCGCCTCGTTGCTGCGACGCGGGCGGTTGCCGTAGCCCGAACGCTTCCAGGAAGTTGAAGTTGCGGGTATGAAAAGGCAGGGTCCAACCTTGTGTCCCGAGGGGGACGTCTGGTTGAGGGGTGCGAGTTGGAGTTGGAGTTGGATCTGGAGTGGGCATGGCGTTCATGCTGTTGTGCATAGACTGCTCATTCTGCCTTTGGCTGTTTCTTCGCCCTTGTCGAGAGTCATGATGACGGCGGTGTTGTTGCTGCTCGTACTGCTGCTCATACTGCTCCTGACGTTGCTGCTCCTGACGTTGCTGCTCCTGACTTTGCTGTTCATATAGCTGCTGTTGTCATTGACGCTCCTGACGCTGCTGTTCATATTGCTGTTGTTGTCGTTGATGCTCCCGATGTTGCTGCTTATATTGCCGCTGTTGTTGCTCCTCCTCCTGTTGCTCGTTATAATGCCCCTCCTCTTGATGCTCCTCCTGTTGCTGCTGGTAATATTGCTCCACTTGCTGGTCATATTGATCCTCTTGCTGATCATATTGATCCTCTTCCTGATCATATTGACCGTCCTCTTCCTGGTCATACTGCTCATCCTCGTAATCACCAGCGGAAGATGACGAATGGGACGAAGAGCCCTCTCGCTCTCCACGCGCCATCTCTCCCTCAACACTCGCAAGCTTCACAACCCCATGATGCCGATGGATATGCTCGTGACGATGGTAATGATCAATCCTTCTATTCCCATTGCTATAATACTCCTCCTCCTCTTCTTTAATCGCGTCTGGCGCCTGCCATGCATGATAGATGCAGAACCGCACGCCAGCCACCCAATTTGAGTATCGGATCGAATTGCCATAGGGCTTGCCGTTCACGGTGGTTCCTTCATAGAATTTTTTGCACATGTGTACGGTGCGGACGTGTAAGCTTATTTGTACGTGTGCGGGGAGCTAGGGCTTACAGTGTGGTGGTAATTTCGGGGTTGCTGCCGCTGCTGTTTAGGGCGTATGGCGGTGTTGGGATCAGCGGAGAGAGAGGTAGATGGAGGAAGGTGAAGGCGAGAGAGCAGAGATTAGCCGTGGAGATGGGGTCAAAGACGGGCGGGTGGATTCTGTTTGTTTCGCCTGATTGGATTAGGCGACGATGGAACGCAGCGGATACCCGGCGGATATCCGACGGATAGCTAGATGGATACCCTAAGAAACCCCAATAAACCCCCAGAAACCCCCAGAAACCCTCTGAAAATCCTTAGAGACCCTAAGGATACCCTGGGGATACCCAGACGTAGATGGATACCCTCGGCAACCCGAATAGAATTGAATCAGGAACGAGGCGTATATATTCACGCGAGACAGGTGCGCTGTTTGAACTTTCTTTTCCCGCCTCGTCTCTCTCCCTTGCCTGGTTCAGACGCGTTGTCGAGCAGTATATTACCGAGAACGCGCGCTCGTCAATGTCTACCCTACGACACGTCTTTACCTAGGCAGTCAGAGATTCCACAACCACTTCCATCTCGTTTGAGCCCAGCTCCAAGATGACATTTCCAGGATTGCAAAGGCAAGAGTCAACCAGTTAATCCCGTGGAGCTCAGCTCCGGGACCTATCCCCTGATTGAGAAACCACACCAAGGTTGGCACCTATTCCCTGCATGGTATGTCAGGTAATAACCTTACAGGCGCCTGACCTGAAAGCCTACAACCCGTTCGAGCACAGCTCCGGATTACTTACTTCTTTACCCCGTTGAGCACAGCTTCGGGGCCTGTATTTTACCGCTGATTGAGAAATTATACCAAGGTTAGTAGCTATTCCCTGTATAATATGTTGAAGACCAACTTCCCTACAGGCGCCCGTTCTAAAGCACACAGCCAGTTCGAGCACAGCTCTGGATTACCACGCCACCCCGTTGAGCACAGCTCCGGGGCCTTTGCTTTTACTGCTAATTGAAAAACCACACCAAGGTTGGTAGCATTTTCCTGTATGATATGTGAAATAATGACCTCCTTACAGGTGTCCGATCTAAAAGCACACAACCCGTTCGAGCACAGCTCCGGAATACTATACCACCCCGTTGAGCAAAGCTCCGGATCACCACTCCATCCCGTTGAGTAAAGCTCCGGATCACCACCCCACCCCGTTGAGCACGGCTCCGGGATCACCATCTCACTCACTTCTCTACTCCGTTGAGAACAGCTCCGGATCACCATTCCACCCCATTGAGCCCGGATCACCATTCCACTCCGTTGAGCATAGCTCCGGATTACTTCCCTCGCTCCTCCGTCTCGTACTCAAGCTCAGCTCTGGAACTCAGATACAAGAACAAAGGAGCCAAGACAGTTTTAATTCGTGTTTGAGCGCAGCTCCACGGTAACAAACAGCAATGACCATCCAAGCATACAACTCCAAGATCACCACCTGTCCCACTCCTGTTCGAGCCTCGCTCCAGGACCACAGCCTCACCAACTCCTGTTCAAGCTCCGCTCCAGGACCACAACCTCATTCATTCATCTCCTGTTCGAGCCCCGCTCCAGGAACCAAGCGCAAGAAAGAAAGCGCCAGGCGCAGGCGCGGCTCTTGTTCCCATTCAAGCGCAATGCTACAAACATCAATCATCCAAGCATACAGCTTCAAGATCACCGCATTATTCACTCCTGTTCGAGCTCCGCTCCAGGATTCAAGTGCAAGAAGGGAAGAGCCCATGATGGCCGCTAGGAGCATGTTCGATATGATGCGATGCGCAAATTGGGGAAGGGGGCGGAAGGAGGGCGAAGAGAGTGTCCAGAGAAGGCGGACGGAAGGCGGGGCACGCATCTACCGTGGAAGAGTCGTCAGCGTAAGTGCACGCATGCTTGCGACGCTTTTACGGCGGCAATGCCGCTCTCCACCAGCAACCCTCGCTTGCGTTGGTCAAGTGTTCACTGATGGCTGGTGGAGGAATCATCGCTTGTGCAACATGTAATCTCACTCGCTTTGCTATCTCTCATCCCCACCACCTCCGCCCGCTCCGCCTCCAGCTCAAGCAACCATCCTCCCAACCCGCCCTCATCTCAGCGAGCCAGTGGTCCTCGCCCTCGCCTCAACAAGACAAACACCCCACGGCCTCAACCCCTCAAAGCCCCCATCCAGCCAGGACCCCGCCACCTCAGCCATCACCTCGCAGCTCCCAGCACCCAGCGCGCAGCCGCCCCGGCCATGCCATTCCTGGGTGCCGCGGCGCAGCGCGTCGTCAGTAACAACCAGCTCCCAGGCGGGGCGGCGGCGCGGGGACGGCGCTATACAGGCAGCAACCGCCGGGGTCGCAGAGCCGCCAACGGGTCCGCGGCCTCGCAAGCGTCCTGGTGTCGCGGGCGGCCAGGCAGCCACAGACCGCCTCAGAGCCGGCGGTTGCGCGGCTGGTCGGCAGGCGGGCGGGCGGGAGGGCGACGCCCGGTGCGGCGCTGGGCGATGGCCCGTAGCAGGCTGGTCGGCGGTGGATGACGCGGGACAGCTCCCCGCCGACCACGCTCGGCGCGCGGCGCGCCGGCCGGATGGCTGACGGTGCGCCGTGTCCCGCGGCTCGACGGCAGCTCGGCGCGTCGTCCAGGCGCTGCGTCTACACCACCACCCGTCGAGCTGCCGGAGCGAGGCCCACGGCGCCCGCGCTGGGTCGCGCTGAGCTGCGTGGCGGCTACCTGCGGCGGTAGCAGCGCCTGCCAGCCTGCCCGCCAGCAGCCAGTCCGGCTCCGCGGGCAGCGCTGCGTACAGCACCATGCAGAGCAGTGCGAGCGGCAGGATTGGCTGCCCCGGCGACACTGGTGGGCGAAGGAGCTGGCTGGCTGGTGGTGCTGGTGGGGCCCCTGCTGTGGTTGTTCTCTGTGCTCCTCGTCCTCCTCCTCCTCCTCCGTTGTTCCTTGTCGGCGTCGGTGTTGGTGTTGGCGTTGGTGTCTGGCAGGCGGCGCGGCTTCGGTTGGTACGTTCGTGGTGGTGGCGGCGGCGGCGGAGACTGCGGGTGGGCATCGGGTAGTTGTCGTCGTTGGTGTTGCTCTCGGCGTGTCCATGGTCGCGGTCGCTGTGGTCGTAGTCGTGGCCGGCGGGCTCGATGATGGCGCGGACGTGCTCTTCGAGCGCCGCGTTCTGCACTAACTTCAGTAGAAAACACCAGTAGCAGCGGCAATCCTGATAGATCCCATTAGCAGCAGCAGCAACACCAATGGATACCACCGTAGCAGCAAGTCTCTGGCATCACAGCTCGCGTAGATGTGTGGTGGCGGTCAGTGAGATCAGGTCTGGTCCTATTGGCGATCAAGTCAACGCAGCACGAGAAGCAGCCCAGAAGAAAACACGCATCCATTCATGAAATCCGTTACGTCCACGCAGCCCAACGCCCCAACCGCTCAAGCCTCCTCCTCCTCTCCACCCATCATCTCCAACAACCTCACCATCTCGCGCGTCATCCCCAGCAACTCCCTCCGCACCTCCTCAAACCTCTTCTCCCTCTTCTCCCTCTTCTCCCGCCTGCGCCGCTCCCTCCCCCCCTCCTCCCCATCCACATCAACCCACCGCTTCCTTCGACCATACTCCCCCACCGCCCCCGTCGGCGGCGGCGTCAGCAGCTCGTCGGCCGGCATGCACGGCGTCTGCGGCAGCGCGCCTCCGCCAGAAGCCGCCATCGCCGGCTCAGCCGCAGCCGCGGTCGCCGGCGCAGTGTAGAAGGCCGAGCCCAGACGAGGCGACGGGCTGGCGAGCTGCATGGCCGGCGCGTCCCAGATCCACTCGCCGTCGGTCGGTGTGACTGTGCTGGCGTGGGCGCGCATGAAGGCGTCGGGGTCGAAGGGTGGGCTGGCGTGGTCGCTGCTGCGGTGGGGCTGGGTGGTGTGGCCGGGGAGGAGGGCGCTTGCGCTGGTCGCGGCGCTGCTGCTGCCATTGGCTTCGCCGCTGGCGTTGCCGTGTGCGCGGGTGTGCAGGCGGGCTGGGGTGGCCTGCTGGAGCGCCTGGTGCGGCGGGTGGTACAGGCGGTAGTGGTACACGCACAGCCCGGCCGCTGCCTCCTGCTGCCACACCCTCTGCCGGCAGAACTTGCCCGGCTTGGTGCGGGGCTCTCCGCATTGCAGGGCTGGTGGTACCGACGAGTCCAGATGGGGGTACGGCTGCATGGCTGAGATTGTACGGGGGAAAATTGTGGGTTGGAATTCTAGCTGCGGTAGGGTGGGCGAGGTGAGGGAAGAGTTGGAGCGCTGGCCGCGTTTGCAAGAGGCAGAAGAGTGTCTCAGAAACGACGGCGAAATCCCCCCCGTTTCCTCGGCCGCTCTCTCTGCTTGGAAACCGACGCGCATAGAGCCATGGGAGGGAGACGAAAACTGCAGCGAGAACACGCTAGAGTGTGCCGATGGTAACGGCTGGCAATTGGGTGGCGTGCGCGGTGTGTGGTACGCGACGTGTCGTTGATGCGCGCCGTGTCACTATCAGTAGCGGCGACGGCGTGCAACGGTTGGAGATGACGTGTAACGGTCGTTAGTAGTAGGTGAAACGACGGCGGTGCCTGCTTTTAGCTCGATGCATGTCAGCCTAATCTACATGTTGGACCGGGCCGGGCCGTCCGTCAGGAGCGCGGGGGAGGCCTGTCACTGTCGCTGCCGCCTGTGCGCCACGGCCACGACTTCCCCTTCGGCCCGGTTGGTCCCCTCCTCCCTCGTCGCCCCTTGGTGACAACGAAGAGGGAGAGGAGGATGAGGTGGCAGGGGAGGCGTTACGCTCGGTGCTACAGTGACGGAGGGTAGGGCTGAGCTCGGCGCGAGAGGCTGCGGCGTGTTGTGGTGTCTACACGACATGGCCGAAACGCGAGAGCACGTGAACGGCGCTGGCTCTCCATACCTGCACTTTGGCGCCCAGTCGCTGCGCCGGCACCTTTGCGAGAAGAGGGAGCCCGGGCAACCAACGGCAAGGCAAGCAGCGGCGGGAGTGCAGCTACACCGGTGGAGGCGCGGCTGTTGCAGAGCGAATCACGGGTTGGGGTGCTGGATCAACGCGCTGCAGCAGGTCGATCGGCGGCGATATAGCTGGAAGCCAGGAATGGGAAAGCGGTGGAAGGGGTCCCGCACCTCTCTGAGACTCTCTGCTGCGAGATCAACCATCTCGTCTTCTTCCAAGCCCAACCCTACCGTCAAGGATGTGGCCGAACGGCCTTGTTGTCTCAATGCCACATGCCAGCATCTCGTCTCGGTCTTGGGCTTCCGCGTGTGGAAGCAGCATAGCAGATAGTCATACCTGGTCATGGAACACCATCCATGACCAGGCACCAGTCATACTCATACTCATTTCGCCATTCAGCACCCTGAATCGTGATTCCAGGCAGCATATACTACCACCACACCCAAAGATGGTTAGCTAAACCTCTATTATTAGAGGTTTATAATCTTCGTAGTATAACTAACAAGCGCTAAATAAAAAAATAGTAATATAAATAAGGGTTATAGAGTGGAGATTGTACAAATATATACTACTATAAAAATCTATTGTGGTTTTGCAAAGTTATTTAATAACGAAGGTACTTAATATTTCACCTACTATCTCTAAAGCGTCATACACGACTAAAGATTGCTGAGTAGAATAATAATATGTGCGGACTTTATGCAGCTCGAAAAAATAAAACTAAACATCAATCGTAAAAATCTGTAATGGTTTCTGGAAGTTATTACTACGAAGTTGAGAAAAGGTGGTTTTGACGCTGTACGCCAGTTGGCGCGGACGCCCACGCCGCCGCCCGCCGCGGCTCCACGGCCCATGATTTCACAGCCCTATGGCCCGCTGGACCCTCCGCGCAGCGCAGCGCAGGGTCGTCGCCCACTACTACATCCGCTCCACCGCGTCAGCCTGTCGCGCCGCGCCGAGCCGAGCACATCGACAGCCGTCCAACAGCCGCCTTCGCCGTGCCCGCCATCTGGCGCCCGCCAGGCTGAGCCTGCCGCCTCGTCGCTGCCTCAGCCATCCTCACCGCCGTCGACGCCTCCCCACACCAACCAGGCCAGCCCGCACCTGATTGCCGACGTCCTTCTCCGCTGCTCGCCCGTCGCCCACGGCGCCGCCGTCCCGCTCGGCAAGGCTCTCACCGATGTCGCCAACCTCCTGTCTCCCGAGTTCACGCAGCGCCGGAAGGCCCTGGACGACATCCGCCCGCGCATCATACATGTACACAGGCAAGAGGTGGCGGGCTGGCGCAACGCGCGGTGCAGCCGTTGGGCCGAGTCGCCGTCGCCTGGCTGGTCGGGATGCTGGCCGGCGGCGCTTCTACGGCTGCGCTCAACGAGACGCTGCTGCGTTGGAGGCTCGAGACGCTCGAGGGCCACCTGGCGCTGGTCGGTAGCTACCTCGACCTGATCAGCTTTGAACTGGACAAGCTGGCCGTCGTCGTGGACTCCCTGGCCGAGACGCCCGATCTGCCATGCCCTGTCTTGCCCTGTCTTGCCCTGTCTTGCCTTACCTCGCCGACGGCCCGGATATCTGATGCTCGCCGCCCTCCACTTACCTGGCGAACACCTACAGCATCTCGGCGGCGGCTGGGCCGACTTTATCGAGCAGATACGCACGTGGGGCAGAATGTCGTTCCGGGACCTGACCGAGGCAAGATGATCCACAACACCACCGACGACATGCGTGTGGCGTTCGTGGAGCCCCAAAGGGGATAGCTGGACGGATGCCTTGGCTTGGGCTTTCGGACCGTGCAAATGGTGTACACTTTGCTTACGAACCGTGGCCTGTTAGACTAATTCGTAGAAACACTTCCGCTTCCCGCTCCCCCCTTCCCGCTGCTTGCCGCCTTTATCCAACCATAGTTCCCTCCCACTTAATCATGGCCGACATTACATCTTTCGGCTGCTTGATTGGCTAGACATTTCTCCCCTACATGGCATTCTCTCTCTACTGTAGCACGCCACCACGCTGCCGTCCTCACACGCACACAGAGTTACGGAGAGAGGGATGATCTACGCAGGGCTATCATCTACATCATCGCGGAATGGAAAGAGAAGAGGTGATGGAGTCTATTAAGCGTTGGCTTTCTCGGTGGTTGGTCTCGCTTAGCGAGTGGGATGAGGCTTGAGAGCGGATGGATTAATACCGGTCGTGACACGTGCGATATCTAGCAGTTGGGCTTGCACTCAGACTATTTGAACTATGTGTCTATACTGCAACCCTACATGTTGTTTCACCCACCCTACCTTCTCTACTCATCCACATCGCTCGGCCGCTTCGTAGACGTCACTTCTCACCCGTCGACCCTCTCAGGCCGCTCGTCACCCTGCGCAAGAATGGAGCAACACATTATAGCAAAGCCCGTTGGAAGCATTGTGTCGAGTTCAACATAGATGAGGGATTCAGTGCAGCTGCTAAGGTGTAGGAAGTAACGTATTATCTAGAAGACGCCTATTACAGGAAGTAAATAACATCAATTTCTAAAAGAAGCGCAAAGGAAATGAAGGCTCATCCGAGACCTAGTGTGCTACTTACTATGAGTCATTAGGGATCTCTGGAAACTTGGAAATATCCCATACTTCGGGAAGCTTACTGATTTCCTCCGGAAAAAGCGCAGAGAGATCAATACCATAAATGTCGTTCTTCATCTTGTAGAAGACCCGCATGATTCCATCGTCCGCAAGGAAATTCTTCAATTCTTTCTCGTCATCATTGAACATCTTGAGCAGGAAAAGAGCCATGGTTGCAATCCCGGAAGCTAGTGCTGCCGCGACAGAGGAGCCCGAGACAGCTACAGCCTCTTTCATATACTTCGTCATATATAAAGGACCGTCGGCCATGATGCTCTCTCCGGGGACAAGGATACTGACTCCAGCTTTTAATGCTGGCCTCAAATGCCCGTATATATCAGTAGCGGCAACACTCATCGCTCCGTCATGAGAGGCTGGGTAAACCTTGCCCGAGTACTCCCCTTCGTCCGCTGTAGAGCAGAAAACCAGGATATTCTTTTGGCTGGCGTCATGGACAGCCCTTCGAAGCCTCTCGACGTTCTTCTTCGTAACCCAGCTCATTGATATAACGTCCACTTTCTGTTCAATTGCCCATTCAATGGCCTAAAGTAAAAGTTCGTTAGCGTGATGCATTTACTTGACCAAGGAGCTGGCAGAGTAAATTTACCCTCGCTGCATTCTCGGGAAGAATATCCCTGCGGCCCTTTCCTACTCTCGCGATATACAGACGGACAAAAGGATTCGCCTTTTTAATCAACGATGCCATCTGAGTTCCATGTGGATCGGCCACCATCCACCAAGGAAGTAGTCGGTCTCCGGTGTCTAATTCTACAAGGACGAATGAAACGCCTCTGTCGATATTATCTCTTACAGACGTTCTGATCTTGTCTGCACCATTATCAATGATAGCGACTTTGATTCCATCTTCCCGATTGTTTTTCAGGTGCTCGAACTTTTCTGCCCATGCCGCCTTCTGGGATCTTGGTTGATTTCCTTTCTCTTTGTGGAGGCCCCGCAGAAAGTTATGAGTTCGATTCAGTTGCTCGAGGAGTTTTATGCTATTGAAGTCAGCTTCAACCATGAGTAGACTGGGTGAAGTATTTACTCTGGAATGAAAGGATCATTATCCTCTTGATACTGAAGAGCGCGAAAGTCCCACTTCCCCTCAATCTGAATCTCGTAACCAAGGTTGATGTTGTTTTCCCTTTTCTTCCTGTTCTTCAAGCCCAGAAGTCTTTGCTCTAATTTTTTCCGATGTCCCTTCATTGCGATAGCGTGATCGTCGTGCGCCGTTTTATCCTAAAGCAGAGACATGTCAAAATGTGAACCAGAAGCAGCTATAAGAGCACTTTGGCTTTGTAGCTTACATGCAAAGGATTCAACTCCATGATCTCAATCCGTACTTTCCGCAGCTAAATTGCATATACTCAGCTCAATTGCTTTAAGAACGGACAATTAGAAAGACTTACCCCTTTCAACTTAAGAAGACCGTCCTTACTTGTCCGGTGGTATAGCACACTCCAGTTCCCGCTTGAGTAGAGCGTGATGTCGGTGAAGTGCTCTGCATGTGGCGAGTTCGTTAAGATGCTAAGATCGATATCTAGCTTCCGCCAGTCAAATTTCTCGATTTTGAACTGGCTCAGAATGGCTTTCTCAACAAGCTCGTCACTTATAGAGCTACGCTTCGTGGGGCTGTTCTATTAAGATGATCTTGGAGAGTAGTTCGAGGTATATCGTACGATATTGCAGCCTTGCGAATACTCGAAATTCGATTGTTTTGAACAGCCTGCTTAGCAAGAAGTAGTCTGCCCTCTTGCTAGCGTGATTCTTGGTTCTGTGTTGATGTCATTGCTGATTTGCACGAGGGCGCGTTTTGGTGTTGGTGGGGTGGCCGGATGACTGGTGTGGCCGGGTGAGTGGTGAAACACGTTATGACTTATGACAATACAACCGAACAAAGAGCATCTCCGAAATAAAGTGACTTCTTGTCAACCAGTATCCCCTCATTCGTCAGGCATCATTCGTTGGGCATCACAGTTTCGAGAATCCTCTATCGGAGATATGGAAGGCATCGTTATGCCCAACACCCTCGGTACAACACATCCTCGGGTATCTACATTCCCTCGGTTATACTGCTTGAAGTTATGTATATAAAGACACTCTTTCACGTCTCTCGGAGAGACAGGCAGAAATTCAGACTTCTTCTAACCTCACTTGATTCGAGGCCAAGAGGCCTTAACACTCAGCTCGACACTTCTGTATTACGTGGAGCTAGGGAATGATAAATAGACTTGGGCTGTAGTCAACTATCTGCGCGCTGAGCCTCATCTGCATAAATAATCTCTTCCAGCTGCTGAGCTTCCTCTGCTTCTTCTCGGTGGAGTTCTGCAAGGCGTTGATAGAGAGCAGCCATCTTACGATGACGGTCAGCCCGGGAACTTGGCACAATATTTGATCGTTTGACGTTCGTTGCGCTGGTGAGTGGGACCGTTTCCGTAGTCAAGCAGTGATTGTTCGGCTCTGCATCTTTGACCGTGCTGACAGCTTCTATAGATGCCTGCGATGGGACCTCGGGCTTGGAAATAGATTCCAGTGTTATCTGGTCTAGCTTGGGCGTAGGAGGCATCTCCGCCTTACTTGCCGGAAGCTGGACTGGAGACAGTGAGACAAAGTCGATCAATGATAAGGGTGTAGTCTCACCATTGTAGAATGTTTTGGGTGAAACCTTCTCAGCCACATGCAAGAAAGAGAGATCTTTCAGTATTTCTTGGGTTGAGCATGCGTGCAAGTTCTTGTCGTCGACCATTTCAGGCTTCTAGTGTGAGGAACCATTCCCTGGGCCAAACGTGCCCAACGAGACAAATCCACGTTTGTGGAACCGGTCGGAAATAGCAGCACGGGTACCGACTTCTCCGTGCGCATCCATTGCGATTTCGAACTTGGATCCCTTCGCTCGACGAACCAAAAGCGCGATCCCCATGCTGTCACCGACTCCGTCAGTTTGGTCTGCTGGTTTGACTTGCCACCAAACCTTGTCTGGCCCGCTTTCTCCCTTTTCCCACGCAGTATCAGATGACAGCGTATGAAGAACTCGCTTTTGGGACTCTTCAGCCCTGGACCCGGAAGCCGTAACGGCTGCCGAAGCTCCACCAACTGGAGCTTGTACCGAAACATTACCTTCAACACTGCGTGTCTTGGTGACGGTAGTGATTTGTTCTATAAGCCAAATGTCACCATCTTGACTAGGCTCGTAAGCTTTGACGAAAGGCGGAACTTCGTTACCATCGCGCTCTGGGGACGGTTTCAGAACAAGGGTGATTACTAGGCTCTTGAAGCAGCGTTTCGAATCGGCAAGTCTCGGTGCAACTTTGAGCACCACAAGACTAGTATCGCCTTTAGTAGTTGGCTCGAAGTTACCGTGGACTTCGTAGATCCTTGCGACGGAGACTGTGAACTTCGACCTAGAGATAAGGGCAAGCCGTTCGGGAAGATCAGATTTAACCTGTCCGCCATCCGGTACGTAGTCATGCATCGGAAGCTCGAGTTCCCTATTGTGGAGCGATTCCATCTTAGAGAGGCTGTCGGACTTGCGAAATTTGTGCGTTTCGAAGAGAAAGGTTTTGTAACAAGTCTGTATGGAAAGCCACTGTCATTTTATCCGAGAGACACATGTCGCTAAGTTTACCCTCGTCAGCTTCCAATCCTGCTGTCCAGCCAAATCACAAACCAGTATACGAGAGAGCTTGGGAATGTTGAGCTGATATCTACAAGCCTCAGATCACTCAGCTAGATAATGCAGGTCGTGTCTCGCTTTGCCCCACTTCCTTCGGGTTTCCGGATGCCTTTAGAGAGAAAGGTACAGCATCAATCTATTAGCGCGAAAAGTTCTTGATTTTTATATAACACAGACCAGGTGGCTGGACCTATCAGGCTGAGCCCACATTCGCTGTTCCCTTATAATAAGCGCCACCTACTTCGAGATTGCATGTGCATATCTGGATAAAGGCCCCTGTAATATTGGCTAGGCATGAGAACATTTTTCTGCATCAGAAGGCTAACGCAAAGATTATGCAAGCTATCGGGGGCATTGTATGATTGGTCGTTTCGGACAACTCCGACCACCTTGGTCGGTCAACAAGGCTGAAGGCTCTGATACCTTAAAAAAAAAAACAAATACACGCTAGCCGTTAGACGTAGAACCCACCTGTAGTTGGACAAACCTATATTAGAAGGCCACGTAATCTCGCGATAGTTCTCGGATGCGGAGCCCTTTGCATGCAGGCTTCTCAAGCGAGATCCAGCACCTTCCCCATGCGGCCATGAGGCACGACGACTAATGAGACTGCAGAGCCACTCAATTGCGGAAGGCAGGGATCAGCCGACGACAGTGCCACGTAATGAAGTAATGTTACATGCGAGACCACCGAAGGATTCCGCATAGTGGAACGCAAAAACAAAAGGGAGAGTTAACAGTGAAGGAACATGATGTCCCGTGGTGCATTATCTCAAGCTGAGCTCCCGTGCTTTATTCGATTTTATAAGGCAAAGCCAAGCACCCACCCACTACCACGCTACTCCTACTCGCTCAACTGAGATCGTGGTTGGGAATACTTTCCACGAAAATCCTTGATTGCTCACGTGCAAGAGACCTATCCAAAAAAAACCCCTGCACTGGATCAGGGCTACCTCTGGGATGAGATAAACCTGATTATCGACGAGAGATGGCGGCTATAGAAGCCAAATTGCTGAGCTTGAGCAAATCTACCACAGGAGATGCCTACAAACCTCTGCACTCTCGTAAATTTCTGTATGTGCGCGTCAACCCCCCTTTTGCACCACTGATTCTTACACCAACAGTGTTATCGCAGTTCATGGACTTGGAGGCGATCGAGAGTCATCATGGACATGCAAGATTGATGGAAGATCGTTTGTGTGGCTAACTGACCTGCTACCAAATTACCTAGGTGATGTTAAGGTAATGTCACTCGGGTACGATCTGACAAGCGGTGAAAGCACACTCGCCTCACAGCTAGAGAGTGTTGCACTAAGCCTGTTGAAAGGCATTCAAGCATGTGAGGACATTGAGGTCAGTATATTCTTAGACAATATGGTGCAGATATATTTCGCTCAGCATTAAATCTAGAACTGTTCGTTGATCTTCGTTGGACATGTGTTGAACTGTTAAGTGGTGGTAGAATGAAGTACGATTCTTGGCATGCCGTGGTAGGGAGGCAGGAGAGGTGCCCGACTTATACCCAACCATGACGCTATACCTAATGTAGTAT
>JAJVDC010000323.1:0-23383 GCA_021436925.1 Neofusicoccum ribis
ATTCCCTACACTCTAACTAAAAATTTCCCCCTTCCGAGGTCGGCCGGCTGCTACAACCTCAACCCAATCCGCGAAAGGCGCGCACGCTCGACGCCGCATTCGAGCGATCCAACCGCCTTGCCAATGGTCGAGCGGCTCGCTCGCGCCAATCTGACAGTGACGGCGGGGTGGGCGGGAGGATCGGGCCGGGAGGGGACGCGATTTTTGTTGGGAAGGATGGGGCAAGGCGCGTCGAGCGGGGTGTGGGTGTGGGAGTGGGAGTGATAAGAGGACTGGGCGTGGAGAGGAGACCGCGTTGCGCAAGGGTGCGCGCGGGCGCGCGAGGGATCACGAGCGAACGGGCGGAAGTCAAAATAACACGCGAGAGCGGGAAGGGGGGACGAAGGGTGATAAGCCTGGGGACGTCATTCGCAGCGCCCCGTCATGATTCAAGAGCAAGGTTAAAACAGAGGCCGTGACCGTTCATAAATCTACTGAGGGAACCTGAGGAAAATACAAGGCGCCGTACCGCGTGTCCCAACACTCTGGGCAGGTAGGCTGAACTACAAGAGTCGTAGTAGTAATAACAAGCCGACGCACCGCTCGCGCGGCTCCGAACGTAACGAATAAGTCTTAGCAAATCTGCCTCCCTTGGTTCCCGTCTTACCTGCTCTTGCGATGATCCCTCCTCTACAGTTTCCCTTACCTTCGCTTTCCGTCTCTCTTCCTTCTGTTCTCCAAATTATAAGAAAGAAGAAAAGTCGCTAAGTATCAATCTCCCCAATCCAAGCAAATCTCAAAAAAGTCCGCTGACTTACCTCCCATCAGTCTAGGAAACCCGCCTACAACCTCTGCCTCGCCCACACAGCCTGCAAGAACGCGCCGTAGCTCCACGTCAAGTCCTCCGCGCCGCGCTCGTAACCCGTCCACCGGTCGAACTGCTCGCTCAGCGAACCGTCGCCCTTGGCGTGCCTCTTGATCACGGCCAGGAAGCCGTCGCCGACCGCCTTCAACCTCTGCTGCGCAAGCTCGACCACACCAGTGCCGTCGCCGGCAGCGTAGCGCTTGCGATCCCACGACAGCGGGCAGTCGGACGACGACGACGAGAAGATGGAGGCGCTGGGAACGGTAGCCGGGCAGACGAGACCGCGCCAGAACTCCCAGCCCGTCTCGCTGACCTCGAGGGCCGCCGTCTGGTTGAGGTGCTCCGAGGTGCGGAATAGGATCTCGGCGACGCTGGCGGTGCACAGGAACCACGGGTTGCCGGAGCCGGGGCCGGGAGAGGCATACCCGTCGTACGCGTCCTCAGGGTAGCGGCCGACGCCGGCAGGGCGCAGAGGGTCCTGCTCGGCGAAGGAAGCGTCGTCGCCGGCCTCGGGCTGCTCGGGCTGGGCGTTGATGGGGAAGCGATCACGCTGGTCGCGGACGAGCTTGAGGAGAGAGACCAGCACAGCGTCGTTGTGGGGCGGGAAGACAGCGGGGTCGGGGTAGGTGGGCTCGAGCGCGTTGCCATGGATGCTGCCCAGCAGAACACTGCAGTCCATGCCGGAGCGCTGCCACTCGGCGTCGCTGCCGCGGGTGGCGCGGATGTAGCCACCCTGCTTGTCCCAGAAGTCGTTGCGCATCATGCTCTCCAGCTTCGTGGCCTCGGCGCGGTAGTACGTGGCGGCGCCGTCGTCGTTGAAGATGGTGGCGAGCTCGGCGCCCTCGCGGAGAGCGCGCAGCTGCGCCATGCCGGTGAAGAAGTGGCGGCCGCGGACCTCCTCCCACACGTCGAAGCCGGACTCGGGCCAGTGACGCGCCACGTACTCGAGATCAGCCTTGATGATGCTGTGCGCGGGCAGCTCGGCGCTGTACAGCTTGGCGAACCAGTTATCCGTGGACGACGTCCTGGACTCCCACACGCCCGGGTTGCTCTCGTTGTATGCGCGCATGAACTTCATGAGCGCCGTCGCTCTCAGAGCGGGACCGTCGCGCTGGGGACGGCCCCAGTTGGAGGTGAAGGCGGAGCCATCGACCTCGAACTTGGGCTCGCCGAGGCCGGCGAGGTCGGGGAAGGAGAAGTCGCCCGAGGGGTTGGGCGTGTGTTGGATCTTGTGCGAGATGGACGCGTACGACTCCAGCGTGGGGAGGAGGACGGTCCTGCTGAGTTCGGACGAGGGATCGGCGAGGTAGAGGTCCACCACAGTGGCCATGGTTATGCCGGCGTCACGCACCCCTGGCGTCGCACAAGGTCAGTGATGTCACAGCACGACTTGCGCGCGGGACGGACTCACATTGGTAGTAGTAGTTGGGGTGTTCTTTCGACGGGCTGGCAAGAACGGTGCCCGGCGCGGCGTGTTGCGCATTGCGGCCGCTCGGCGCAATGTTGGCCAGCAGCTTGTCCACGGCGATGTCCTCCTCCTTGTCCAGCCATGTGTCGAGGCTCTTCTTGGAGGCGGGGAGCAGGCCGATCTGGCCGGAAAGAGCATGCGCCTTGTCGGCGATGAGGTCTGAGAGGGCGCTGCCGTCCAGCGGCTTCTGGCTGTCGAGGACGGCAGGAATGACGAAGGCGTCGGCGCACAGCAGCAGGGCGGCGCCCGAAAGCGAGAAGCGGGCAAACATGACGGTGCGAAGGAAGCGCGCTAGGGGGTATCACTCGCGGTCATCAACCGGAGAAGAGAAGTGAGTGGAGGATGTCTCAGCGGGGAAGGGCAACGACGGGCTCAGCACTTAAGGGCGGCGGGCGCTGGGCCAGAGAAGAGCAGCGAAGGCGGTGGCCCGGGACTCATTTGACGATGGCGCGCCTGCCGGGTCGCAGCGGGCTAGTGTGGGATGCCATGGGCGCGGGCAGAGTCGCGATGCGCTCGTGGCAGCTTCTGTCTCGCAGCTGCCTGTGCACCGCCATTGTCCCGATCCAGTCAGCGGGGGCGCGGGCAGCGGCGGGCGAGTGAGGGCGCGCGGGCGGCGAGTCGGGCTGGAGCAGCAGACGGCAGGCGTGCCTCAGCTTGCGGTCGGAGCTGAGAACATGACGAGAGTTGGCCGGCCTGACGTGGGCGCATGACATGGCAGAGAAACGTCGCGGCTTTGTTGCGACTGGCCGGCGGTTGCCAAGAGCGCGTCATCGGCGTCACATGCGGCCTCGCGGTTCCTGCAGCAGAGCCGCCGCCTGGGCTGGATTTGACTTCTCCCGCCCGCCCGGCCTGCGCGCGCGGCCGCAGCAGTCGCCGCAGCGGTCACCGCACCAGGCCGCCCCGAGCAGCACGCAGCTCGGCCCCCACGGCCGCCGCCCCTGCTGCGGCGCAGCGCAGGTCCCCTTTTCTCACCGATCCTTCAGGGCGCCCTCACGCGGACTGGGCTGTGACGTAAGCGGTGCACGCGACGCTGTCCGGCACCGCCCGTTCGCTGGCATGCGGGGCACATGGGCAAAACCTGGGGAAGCCGGCCGGCCTAACGGCTTTCGCAAAGACGACGGGTCACTTCGGGGAGATCAGGACGGCGGGGTCCTGTCCGATCGCGAGAGCCAGACTGCGACCACGCCCGCCGCGCGCCGTGAGGGTTGGGCTGTGGTGATGTCGCCCGCCGCGACAGACTCCGCGCCGTTGCAGCGCCGCAATTTGCGCGCTCGTGATTCGCCCGCCCTGTCAGGAGACGTTTCGCGTCCTTCCAGACCTTCCAGGAGTCCGCACCGGCCAATCTGCGGACCGACGTCGCACGTCTCGCGACTTGCCCACCAGCCACTGGTCATGAGCGCTCTCAGCTGAAGCCCCAAGCAAATCCCGAGCGCATGTGATCCGCGGCCCGCCGACGGGTGCCTGTTGCCGAAGGCCAGGCACTGGCTTTTCAGGAGCTACGTGGAGCCATGAAGTCATCCTGTGCTCCGACTGGGCCGACTGCGCCGTGAGAGGCGGATAGATCCATAGTTTCTGCGGCCCGATCGAAAGGGTCCAGGCACGTCTCAGCCTGCTACAAATCGCACCTTTGGCATGTGAAAATTGACATAACCCGCCGTTCATCGTGAAGAAACTGCCGTGGCGGTTGGAGTGCTCCTATCAGTGCCCGAGCTTCACCCGTGCATGGAAGCTGGCGGACCTGCAGAGTAAGCGCGGCAGATGCAAGACGGGCGGGACACTCTCGAACCAGAGAACGGGAGACAGCAGCATGATATGCGCCATTGGTTCGCTAATTCTGCGGAAGTTGAAGCATACATCCGGACACGGCAGCAGCAAAGAAATCCGGCAAACGTGAGTGGAACCAGCCGGAAAGAAGACTGCATATGCGGTACACGTACGCTTCTCCCGCAAGATTGAGAAACTATCGTAATGACAAATCCAAGCACATGCAAAGCGTCGTGGCAAACCAACGAGGGGGTATCTCCAACTCTTATCTCTGCTTCCCAGATGACGGCATCTCACCCCAAGCCCAGGAAATCCGGAACCCTCCTATCCATCTCTTGACAGACGTCTTCCGCAGGCCACTGCCCGGTAGATGGGCTTTGGCCTAGCCGGCAGACGACAGCACGACTGAGGCGGGCGTCCACGTGCCGTGCCCGGAAATTCCTGTGTGACCCCGTGCGACCCTCTCTCCACGAGAAAGCCGTAAACCAAAATACATGCCGTCCCCGGCCTTTGAAAATGATCGTGACATGCCCCAGTCCGGCCTCCCACACCGACACTCTCGCGTGCGGTCCCTCCACTCGCCACACCCACGGCACGCCATCTCGCAGCACCGCCCCATCAGCCCTACGAGCACCGTGTCCCCAGCCCTCACCCCACCCCCCGCCACACGCGCGCAGGTCGTGCTCACAGCTTCGTCCTCACGACGCGCGGGCCGTGCGCGCCGCTCTCGACGACGTAGCCGTGGGCGACCGGGTTGACGCCGCCGCTCGCGGCGTCGGGCAGCGGGAACGGCGGCTTGCGCAGGGCCGGCGAGAAGAACACCGGGTGGCGGACGGAGCTGTCGTAGTGCTGGGAGAGCGGCGTGCCGGACAGCCGCGGCTGCAGGACGAGCCCGTGGCCGGGAGGAGGCGCGAAGGCGGAGGGTGGGGGCGCGAGCGGCGAAGGCGGCATGGCTTCGATCTGGGAGCGCGGCGCGGGCGCGGCGAGGGCTGGAGGGTGCGGCGGGCGGTGCGCGGTGGGCGACGAGGTCGTGGGCAGGGCGGCGGGGGCGTGGGAGGTCTGGCGCGTGTGCTGCGAGGGGAGCGGGCGCGGCTGGGTGGTCGGCGGGTACTGGGGGCGCGTCAGTCTTCCGCTGGGGCCGCGAGCTCGATTAACAGGCGCACCGTGGGCCGCGAGGGCTGCAGCGCCGGCAGCATTGTTGGTCTTGACGGTCTCGCAGGGCGCGCGCTCGCGCGCGGAACGGTTTGCGGGGAAGACAGGGCGATGACGGCATCTGGGCCGCGGGCGCGTCTCTGCCGACGGGCCGACGCACGAAAAAGTCGGCGGTGGTGTCGCGTCCACGCCCACACACCCACCGTCCAGCGATGCGGTCCCTCGCTGCGAGACGCCTCTCGACAACTCCCGTCCGCCGCTATGCCGCTGCATCACGACCCCCCGGCGCCCTGGTCCGCATCGACAACGCCACCTTCTACCGGAGGCACCCCGACGCCCACGACCCGCACGATGCCTCCCCGAACCCGCCGCTGTACCCGGACCTCAATTTCACCATTCCCGTCGACTCCAGCCCCCGCCGCCATTGGGCCATCCTGAGCCCGTCGTCCGCCAACCGCACCACCTTTTTGCAGATCCTGCGCGGCCAGCATCTGAGCGTTCCACCCACCGCCCGTTCCTACCCATACCTGCAGAGCGAGGAAATCGAAAAGAAGGACCCACGCCTTCGCAACCCGAACAACGCCATTCAATACGTTGGCTTCGATGCCGAGCGCGGTGGTCTGGCTGGCGCCAGCACCAAGGGCGCGTACATGAGCGCGCGCTACGAGAGCTCGCGCGAGATCACGGACTGGAGCTTGCGGGACTACCTCATGGGCAACACCGAGCTCAATGCCGACGAGACGCTGGCCGTGAAGCCGCCCGAGGCCATGGTGGAGCGTGTGGTGCGCGATCTCAACCTGACCCACCTCCAAGAAATGCCCGTCAGCCACCTGAGCAACGGCCAGACCCGGAGAGCCCGCATCGCAAAGGCCCTGCTCGCCCGGCCTGAGCTGCTGCTGCTGGACGGCCCATTCATGGGCCTGGATCCGCACACGCTGCAGCATCTTTCAGGCCTGCTGCACACCCTGGCTGAGGCGCAAGACCCGCGGCTGATTCTGTCGCTGCGTCCGCAGGACGTCATTCCAGATTGGATTACCAATTTCCTTGTTGTCGGCCATGAGCCCAAGGTCAGCGTAATGGGCGACCGCCGGGAGGTCTTTGAATTCTTGCGCGACCATTACCTGAAAACTGCTCAAACCAATATCGAGTTCCGCTCTGCCTACTCGAAACTAGCAGGCGCTGACATACGACATTCCGATGCCGGCAGCGTGGGGAAGGAAGGCGTGGTAGACGTCTTGGACAAGGCTACTGATGAGATGCTTGCACTTTACGATGTGGCTCGGAAGATGGAGTCTCAGGGTTACTTTGATGAGTTTTCCAGCGATCCGAAGAAGGCTGCTGAGATGCGCCTCAAGCTTCGACGGCCGAAAAAAAGCTACGAAGAGATACTGACTAAGGACGGCATTCCCTATACCGACCATACCGAAATCCCTCTCGGAGACCCCGTGGTGCAGATGGAGGGCGTGACAATCAAGTATAATGACAGTGACACACCTGTGCTGGGAGGCTGGGAGGGCGGGCTTTGGTGGGAAGTTAGGAGAGGGCAGCGCTGGGGGGTGTTTGGCCCGAATGGTGTGTTCCGCTCTCATTCACGCTCGACAAGATCTAATGTAATTGCAAGGCTCGGGCAAGACAACTCTGTTGTCCCTCATCACGTCCGATCACCCTCAAACTTACTCAGCACCCGTCAAGCTCTTTGGGCGCTCTCGCCTTCCAACAGCCGGGTCCCCTGGCGTGTCCATCTTTGAAATCCAATCGCGGATGGGCCATTCTAGCCCCGAAGTTCACACGTACTTCCCCAAGCACCTGACTGTGCGTCGCGTACTTGAGTCTGCTTGGGCAGACACCCCCCTTACCAAACCTCGTCTCGACCATGAAGCGGATCAAAAAGTCGACGCCTGCCTCCGTTGGTTCCGCAAAGAGTTGCATCCTGAGCTTGGCGAGACACTCGACCAGCGCGGGGAGACCTTCCGTTCCTCGCGTTACTACAAAGACACGAATGACCGCTGCGTCGAGATCACAGCCACGACATTACACGACGAGGAAGTACTGCTGCAACCCACAATCGAGTGGGCCGAAACAACCCAGTTCAAAGATTTGACGTTCAGCGGGCAGCGCGTCGCCCTTTTCCTTCGCGCCATCATCAAGTCGCCCGACCTCATCATCCTCGACGAAGCCTTCTCCGGCATGGACGAGCTCGCCCGCGACAAGTGCCTCCTCTTCCTCAACCACGGCGAAACCATGATCTTCCGGCACGTCCGCCGCGAAGCGCCGCAGCTCCGGCCGCAGGGGGGTCGGCCGCACGAGTCGGCGCTCCAGCAGCTGGGCCGGGTGCGCGTGCCGGGGCTGTCGCCCGAGCAGGCGCTGGTGGTGGTGGCGCACGCGCGCGACGAGATCCCCGGCTGCGTGCGCGAGTACCTGGCGCTGCCCGAGGCGGGCGCGGACGGGGCGGCGACGCCGCCGCCGCGGGTCGGGCGCATCGACGGCCCGATCAGCGTCGACTGGCGCCGCTGGGGCGAGATCTGGGGCTACGAGAAGAGACACAAGATGGGCAAGAGGATGTGGAGGACGCCCGCCGTGGCGCAGAGGTACGAGGCCGTGATGGGCATGGGCAGCCCGATCGAGGTGTACAGCAAGAGCTTGAACACGTACACGGGCGTCATGGGCATTCCGGGCGCGGCGAAGGCGGCGGTTAAGAGGATGGCGAATAAGAAGAAGAGGGAGGAAGATGAGGCGATGGGGGCGGCGGAGAAGGAGGGGGGAAGTGCTGGGGTGGAGGGGGGAGAGGAAGAGGAAGGGAAAGGGAAAGGGAAGGGGGATGAGTAGGTCGATGAGACCTGATTGGGAGGGCTGTAGTGTACGATATTCGGATTTATGGGTGCGTTTGTACAGCATGAAAAGGTACTGGAGCAAAAAGGATGGGAGCATAGAAAGCACTGCATGTACTGTAGAATAAAGAGAGGCAGACAAAAAGCTTAGATAGCATGTACGAAAATCTCAATCAACTAAGAACAAGCGCCCTCTCTCAATTTCTAGAGGATGAGTAACGTTGGTGCGCGTTACAAGCACAAATCATCCCTTGAATTCATCCGTGGATTCTCAACGAGAGTCTTGACGAAGAGCGTCTCCACCTATAATGCCACGGACAAAATCCTCACCGATGATTCGCCAGTTCACGCTTCTCCAAGCACGAAGGGAACATCAGCACCAAGCGGAATCCAAAGCTCGCCCGTTTCTAGCAAGCATTCGGGTCCAATGTCGAGGAGTCCCTTGGCTGTCCGGAACGGCCGTCTGTTGCGGAGCTTGTATCAGGCGAGCGGCTTCGTCCCGACAGAGGGGGTTGAGCACTGCACCACTCTCCCCTTGGACGAAACGGCACGACCACGCGACCTCCCCAAGCCAGAACAGAGCATCAACAACGAGCTCGGCACCGTCGCTAGAACCCGCCCAAGCCACACACGATCACACGAAAAAGATTCTCATTTCAAAACGTGACTACACACCCCGAGAAGGCCAACGGATATCCGCCAACCCCAACCACGACCACTCAATGGAACTGCCCGATCCGCGGCCCAAAGTACTCGCCCTCGGCCAGGGTGTAGCGGGTGCAGGCCTCGCCCTCGCAGCCGCGGGTCGACACGCTGTTGCCCCACCAGTCCAGCTCGACCGACGACCACTGCAGCGCGAAGAAGATGACGATGGCGGCGATGGCGATGGCGGCCGAGAAGGCGGCCGAGACGACGTAGTTGTACTATTCGAGGAGCGCGTCAGTCAGCACGTACATGCATGCGACGGTGGTGGGGAGAAAGCGAGGGGGAAGCGCAAACCTTGGCCCAGAACGCCGTGTACCGCTTCTTGAGGTAGATGTGCGAGAGCCACGCCACCGGGACCGTCGGCCAGAGGTAGCTGAGGTTGTACTGTGGGTGCGCGCGTCTGTCAGCTTTTTTTTTTTTTTTTTTTGGAGAAGGGGCTTGGGACGGGCAGGAGAGCTTACCGGAGCCCACTGGATGGGCCCGTTCATGATGCACACCGGGTGCACGTAGCGCAGCCACCGCGCCTTGGGCCACCGCTTCTTGGCGTAGAAGGCCGCCACCGGCGCGAGCAGCCCGATCGGGAAGCCGATCAGCAGCCAGGTGTACTGGCCGCCCTTGCCGAAGACTTTGATGGGGCCGATCGTGCCCCAGAGGACGGCGGCTGCGGGGGTGGGTCAGTGCGGTGGGGTGGGGAGGAGGGGGGTTGGGGGACGGACCGGTGAAGAAGGTGTTGATGCCGGGGCAGGTGAAGTGGTTGGCTTGGTAGGATTCGCAGACTGGATGGGTGTAAGCTTCTAGAGTGAAACAGTGGGTGGATGGCGTGGCTGCATACCGTCGGGGATGTTGTTCATCTGGAAGTTCATGACGGCTGTGCAGATGAAAGATGAGACCAGTGTGCCGACTATCTGCGCCCAGAAGGTGTGGCGAGGGGGGACTTTGACGTAGTGCGCCATCTTCAGGTCATTGCAGAAGCGAAGGGCGTGGGCGCAGGTTACATATCTGGGTGTGGTCAGTTTGACTGTGCTGAGAAAAGACAAGCTGGGCGTAACTTACCCAAAAGACTTGAAGTAGTTCATGGCAAGCGCGTTGCCCGCAACCCAAGATCCTCCGATAAACTCTGCAATGACGTTCAAGGTGACTTCCAAACCGGTGATGGCGTAGATGAGCCCAACGGGAACCACAAAGACCAAGCAGAGAGCCAGTCCATAGAACACGACCCCGGGGGTGGTGTACGTCTCCCAGCCAGCAATGCCACCGATCGAGCAGCCGATAGCGGCAAGAAGAATGGCCAGGTACCACCACTCGGAGACCTCCGGGTATACTGACATGAGTCTGTTGTGCACGTCCTGGTAGGCCGTCTTCTCGCCCCGTTTGAACATGCTCTTCAGGCCCAACCAGATCTCGTGGCGGTGCCAGAGATAGGCGTAAGAAACCGTAGAAGCATAGATGCCAAAAAACGCAAAGTAGACGATGAGATTGGAAGCAGAGAGATTTGCTGGAGAGTAGTTCTCGTACTTTTCAGCATCGAACATTCCTCGGGAATCAATGGCCCGACTGATGTTGTACTCCTGGGCTGTGTTGTCGTAGACTCTGTTCGAGTTAATGGGCAGGTATCCAGTGTTCCACACGTTGGAGTACCACATGCCAAGGATGACGGGAATAGTCATCACCATGCCCACGCACTGGTTCGCCCAGTAGAAGAACGGCAGCACGAGCGGCGAGTTTCCTTCGATGAAAAGGAGGTTGTTCCAGTCGAATGTTGGGATCGGATTTACTCCCAGGCCCTCGACCATACCGGTGACAGTGTTCAGGTTGAGATTGTTGGGCGCAATCCAGGACATCCAGTTGAAATAACTCATGGCCTGGAAGATGTAGTTGGGGAACCAGAAATAACTGCCAAACGTCAGATGGATGAGCTCTCGGACTCGCCTCAGGAGCAAGGACTAACCAGAACATGCTGGCAAAGCAGATCAAGAAGCAACGTAGGCGAGAGGCCGTGAACATTTTCTTGAAAGGACCGAAGACGGAGACATTTTTCTCTGTGCTTCTGCGTAAGTACGGAGATTTACAAGTGTTGAGCAAGTCTCACCTTCGTGGAAAGAAGCGTTCAAGGCAATTGTCACCAGCGACGTGGGCCAGACGCAGTGAGCTGGATATACCAGGAAGCGGCGACAAATGCCGGCCACCCCATAGCCGATGAAATTGGTCCCCAGCGCAATCAGAATTTGGTACAGGAAATTGCCAGCATAGCTCTGGTTGAAGAACCTGGAGAGGTATTGAGTCCATACTGAGAATGGTCAGGTGGTGAACCAGCAGTGATGATGTGTTCAGGCAACGTACCGACATAGTTGGTGTAGGGAACGTTGAAGCCGACGTTTGCCATGATGGTTATGAGCATGTGCTCTTTCTTGGAAAACCTGCCGGGATTCAGGCTGATTTCGTTGCCGAAGAGACTGAAGCGCCAATCCGGCATAGTCTTCTCCCAGGCTTTCCCCAGGGGAACTTTGGCGCATGTTAGCACCCTGTCAGCTCAGCTGCTTCTCAGCGTACTCACAGGCAAGCAACTGCGCCACGTTTGCCTCGACGTTGATGGTAGGCTGACGGATATTGAACAGCTGGTTGATGAAAGAACCGCCAATAACAAACAGGATCCCGATAGCCCAGGACCGGATGGTGGACTGCTAGGGGTCAGTGGATAAATAGTGCCGTCGATGTGAGTTTGCTTACGCTGGGAATCGAAGTGTCGTCTGTGTTGTCGACCACGGCGCGGACCTCGGCGTAGGGACTAGCCGCAATCAGCAACACTCTAATGATCCTTCCGCCGGCGTCGGCCCCCACCTGTTGTTGTAAATCAACGCAGCCTCGACCTTCATCTCGTGGATGAGCTTTTCGTGCGACTCGGGGTGCTCGAAGACGTCCTCGTTGACCAGGAACTCCTCCATCCTCTCGAGGACGGTGACGGGGAAGTTCTGGTCGTTTTCGTGGATCTTGACGACTTGCTCGAAGATCTGGGACACGATCCAGTCAACGGAACTGCCAGGGGCAGAGTAGCTCGCCGCGCACCTTCTTGACGTCTTGCAAGCTCAAGGTTTTCGCATATTCCTCGGCGATGGCAAGGTCGTCCCCGCTGATGTTCAAGTCATGTTCGATCTGGGTGCCGTCGAGCTCGATGGTGGTGCTGGTGTACTGTTCACCGTCGGTTCAACATGGCCATTGCAGCGCCCAGGAGTTGATGGCCGTACCGTCGCTTCTTTCCCGGCTGCGTCGTAGCCAGGCGCATGGTTGGAGCTCCCCGCATCGCTCCCTTTCTCGATGGTGGCCGCCATGCGCGCCAGATGGTCGTCCACGGACGAGTCGGCGGTGTCTAGGAAGGGAAATCCACGGTCTACCGCAAGAGGACACCGGTCGCGCGACTAAGGGCTCGGTGAGCGGGAAGAGCAATACTTAACTTCAACCGCCAAGCACTCTGCCCGCGCGTCGACATAGCAGTCCCAGCCAAGAGCCGTCAAGACGCGCCCTCCGCAGCCTTATCTCTCGGCAGTGGGTGGCAGGAAAATACACCATGCTAGAGCGCATGGCCATTTCCGGCAGGTCACATTGCAACTTTGCAGAGGAATCCATGGCCATGGCACTCGTGTGGGGCGTGCGCGGCGTGCTTGCGCTGCAATATTGTAGCAGTATGGCGCGACAAGAGCGTAGCAATCCGTCAACATGCCAGTCACAACGAGCAGTGCAACACATGGAAAGGGCGGTTGGGCTGACCGGTGGCGCAGGGCATCGACAAGTCAAAGGACGGCGTTGCTTATCGCAATAGGCACGGCATGAACTTGGCAACTCAAACACCTGCAACTCTCCATGTCCACGGGCCGTCAGTCAAGAGCAGGCGGCCGGCACAGCACTGCCGTCCGACCAGGCTGCCCATCCAGACGGCCCAGCTGTTCCGGCCGCGGTGCAGAGCAGCCAATTGGCGGCCGGCCGATTTACTTGATGCAGAGAGCCGTGTCTCAAACCGTGCTGCTGCCGGCCATCCTCTGGCCTTGGCGGCGATAACTTCTCGGCCACCCTTACCACGCTCGGCCACGGCTTCTCCGCATCTGCGCCCAGCCCTCTCACCACCACCACCACCACCACCACCACCACCACCACCTACGCGTCTTCTCCTCGACCCACCCCGCCGCCGTGCCACGCGGACTCTCTGACGTGCGTCCTCGCCCACCCAGCAGTCCACGCCGCAGGCCTGGTGTCCGGGACCAGACCGGCCGGGACCGCGCCGCGCCGCCGGTGCCCGGCGAAAACAAGAGAAAGCACCGAGCACCAAGCCGTAGATCGCAAGAGTGGGCGCTGGACCGGCGCCCGAGACACGCAGGCCCCGACCGAGCAGCGGTGCTTGGGCAGTTTCTAGCCTTCCCAGCGCCTCCAGGAACCCCCCGCAGGAAACCCAGAGCAACCGCGCGGGGAGAGGGCTGTCGACGCGATCATGCTTTCGCGGCGCGAGGCGGAAACCTTGCCCGCGCTGCCGGGAAACGCAGCCCGCGCCGCACGCTGTCCGGTGCCGTGGGCGGACCGTTCCGGCTGATGGGGGCGCTGGGGGGGGTTTGGCGGCGGGCTCACGTGTGGCTGCGGCGTGCGTCTTATCGTGGTGCAGAGGAACACCAACGACGCCGCGGGTGTGCACCAAAGGGGTCATTGGTAGCGGGAAAGAGCTTGGCGTACAACCAACGCCGTGATCGAGACTCCCGCCCCGGTTGAGCAGGCCAGATGGATGCCACGTTCTCTGTGCTAGCCCTCCATCGGAAAGTCGGCGTCGTCTTGGCGCGCGGCGCCTTTGCGGCGAGGCAGATAGCATATCGATAAGAGCAGTCGAGTGAGCCAGGAATAGCCATGCTGATATTGAGCGATGGGGGTTTGCCCAGGAAGGACACCAAAGGATTCAGTAGGAATGCACAAGTGACTTCGATGATATGGGAGCTTCTTCTGTGGAACCTTCTGTGTTGAGCCTTCTCTGCTCGCCGCTCGAATTAAACCATACCAGATGTTCAAGAGAGAAAATAAACTTCTAAAGAACGGTAACCTACGAGAAAGAATCGCGCAGTGAGACTTGCTGGTTTTGGACAATTTGGAAGGGACAATCAGACGAAAGACTTGACGGAGGGCTCAATGCATTGCTTTCCCCCTCTTTTTCTCTCTCTCTCTCTCTCAACATTTGAGAAGGAAACCGCCGAAGTAGCTAGTAACCAACTACCACCCTCTGTAAAGCTCCATATCCATCCTAGTGTTCGAGACCTCTCTTTTCCTTCGCAAATGTTTCCTGATTCCCTGATCTAGCTGGTTCTTAGTCTCCCGACGTTGCTTCCTTCATTGACAAGATGGTTCCATAGCTAGACAATCAAGACGTCCATCACGCATCCATATTTTGTCACCCGCATACCATGACTTCCTTCCAAACGAACCATTCAGTCAGTAAGCAACACCAGATTGGGAAAGCATCCGTTTCGACAAACCAGCAGCCGGTATGGAACAATACAACCTACCTGCAGGGTTCGCCGACTGTGGAGAGGACCCTGATACTTGGTTCAGACACGAGGAGAACCCTGATACTTGGTTCGGATACGAGGAGGACCCTGCTAATTGGTTTGGACAACATCATGAGCTGCCTTACAGGCCAGCACAGCCAGAGACAGGGGCACCTTATGCCTCCTCAGTTGCACCAGCACCAGTGTTGAGAGAGCCAGATCCCACAGAAAGCCCCTTCAGGCTAGCAACAGGACAGCCATCGCACTTCCCTTACGCAAGCCGCCATCTCCCGCATTTTTCGACCCCGTGGCCTCAAAACGCCGGCACTCTCAACCCAGCCATTCAAGCACCGCCGAACCCAAACCAACAACACCAAGCCCCCAACCTCCAGCTGCCTATCCCACCCGCTCCAGCTGCACACACCCAGACAACCTCCGAGCACTCCAACAACGACAGCCTCCTCGCGCCGGCCTCCCCCTCCCCCCCACCCGCCCACACCTCCCCCATCTACCCGCCCTACGCCTCCCTCCCGCCAACCCACACCTTCCCCACCTCCGCCGCCGCGGCCCTCTACCGCGCCACCCTCGCCCCGCTCACCACGCCCCCCCGCCCCCCCTCCTCGCCCACCCTGCTCGCCGCGCGCGCCGACCCGCAGCGCTGGGTCGCGCGCCTCTACGCCGCGCTGACGGACGCGACGGGTGCGCAGGACAACGCCGGGACGGCGGCGTGGCGGCGGTTCGTGGGCGGGGCGCGGCCGCACTACGAGGCGCGGGCGGTGGTGGCGGGGTGCTGGCGGGTGCTGGATGCGGTGGTGGTGGGGTGCGGGGAGGGGTTCAGGCGGGTGGGGGGGCGGGAGGTGGAGAGGAGGGTGGGGAGGGAGAGGGGCGGCGGCGAGATGACGTGCGCGGAGCGGTTGGAGGGGGTGTGCGAGGCGTTGAGGCGGGAGAAGACGGTTTGTGTGGATGTGTTGGAGAAGGGGGAGAGGGAGGTGGGGGGGTTGGTGGGGGCGCCGGCGGCGTATGCGGCGATGAAGAGGGATTACAGGCGGCAGAATGATGGGAGGGGGAGGAAGGCGAGAGGGGAGAAGAGGGGGAGGGACGAGGAGGAGGTGGAGCGGCCTGCGAAGCGGAGGAAGGTGAAGGCGGCGGAGGTGCCGACGACGAGCCAACACCACGACGACGACCACGTGCTGACGCGAGGCCCGGAGCGGTCGTTGCCACATGCCCGTGATCACGGCTCGGCGGCGTCGACCGAACACGAGGTCCGCTACGTTCGACCTTCCTGCTCGCTCGGCCAAACATCCGGCGGGAAGCGCAGAAGCGGCCAGCGGCCGGTGGGGGCTGGTGAGCGGCGGGAGGCCGATGACGACGACATGGCCGCGTCCCGCGCGGCAGAGATTGCGATTCAGCAGAACCCGCATCGACACAACCCGCATCAACTCTTCGACGAACCCTTTGACGCACGCCAACACGGGCCGCTGTCGCCACGCCCGCCGCCGCCGCTGCGCTACTCCGACCGTCTCGCAGCAGGCTCCCGGGGTGGCGGCAGTTGCGCAAGTGTGGCGCCGGGGCATGCCGGCCGTGGCGGAGATGACAGGACGGACTCTTTTGGCGCACCAGCAGCTGGCGATACGGATACGGCGGCGCCGTTCGACGACGGCGATGCGTACGTGCCCAGCAGTTACGCAGTGCCGCTCTCGCCGCAGACGCATGCGTTCCTGGCCGGCATTCCAGAACAGTCGGCCGTGGACCCTTCGCTGGTGGCAGCCGGGCTCGAGGCGTGTGGCGAAGCAAGGGAGGAGGACCACCAGCGGAGCCGCAATCCAGCCCTGGGCGCGACCACGGCCGTCGGCCCCGTCTCCGAGGCCCTCTTTGGTGGAAATTCATCGCCGTCGTCGTCGTCGTCTCCCGCGCGGCACGGCTGGCGCGCTAGCCCCAGCGCCGCGCTGCACGCCAGCATCGACACTTGCGCCGATCTGGCCGCGCCGCCGCCCTGGGTCCCTGGGCGGAGCGTCGCGGGTCCCGGCTACCGCGCACCCGACGATCTACTTTCCGCATCCGGAGCGGCGGCCATGGCGGGGGTAGGCCGTGTCGGGTCGGGCATGGCGGAGGGCGCGGTGGGTGCGCCGCCGGTGCTGGTGGGCGAGCCGAGAGGGCAGGCGTTGCGGTGGTGGGAGCAGCAGCAGGCTCATCCTGCTCTGTGGGCGGAGCGTGGCAGCGTTGCTGGTGGTCGTGCTTCGAGCGCAACCGCATCCGGCGCGCGGATCCTGCATCCTCCTCCTGCGCATCGCCTCCAGAACAGTCCGTAAGCACCCAGGTACCCGCGATCGTCGCTGCTCACCCTCCCTCGCGGCGGATCAGCCCGTTCCTCGCTCGATTTTTCCGCGTGGCGAAGGATGCAAGATCAGCAGGAGTGGCATGCTCCGTCGCCGGGCACGAAAACGACAACCCCTCCAGGGCTCATCTTCCAAACACAAGCCGCCACGAACAAAAACCTCCACATCCCCTAACCCTCCTTTCCCCACACGCACTAAGACACCCCCCTCCACCTCCGCCTTCCGCCCCTCGTCCCCCTTCCGCGCCTTCGGGACGCGCGGGGCGTCTGCGTAGCGCCGTCACCTTTTCCCCCTCTCTCCGGAGGAGAAAGCGGCCAGCGGAGGCTCCCGTCCGCCATCTCGCGCGGCGACGCCGTCACTGGGGCAGCTGCCGCAAATGCCGCCGCCACACTCGGTTGCTCGACTGACCGCGCGTTTCCAGGCGAAGCCACAACCACAGCCACGGACCGGCGAGCGGGACTTTCCGGGCGGGAGGGAGGACGAGAGAGCGAGAGAGCGAGAGAGAGAGGGTATACTTAGATACTTAGAAAGCCACGGCGGCCGCTAGGGCTGCGCTGGCCGTCCAATGGAATGGCGTCGAGTGCGTGTGGCGGCGCTTCTTCTTTGATCCTGTCGTGGGAAGTTTGGGCGGCTTGTGCAGAGCAGATGCGGATGGCTGTTCTGCACTGACGCTTGCTCTCCAGAGGCGAGCCCGGCGGATCGGCGGTCCCAGCCGCTGGAGAGTTCCGCGTGGGAGGGATTGGAAGGATCGCGGGTTAAGCTGGATGGGTGCTGCGTATGCGAGATGCGCGAATGCGTTTGCCTGCGGGGCAGGCGAAGGAGCGTCCGCACGGATGCTGTTCGTGCGCGGCGGCGCGATGGATGCGGGTGGCCAGCAGCGCTGCTCTCCCGTCTGTCTCCGTGCTGCGGCGGGAAGGCGACTGAGAAGATGCGTTTCGTTCAGGAGAGCGTCCGGTCGCTCAGGATCGACCGTCGGCCTCGCCGGTCCAGGGCTTCCGGATCCTCGGTGATCAGCCACCGTTGCTGCGGGGGTTCGCCGGGCAGCCGTGGCGTCGATTGGGGTAAGCACCGGCAGTTGGCGCGCCTGTACCGAGCACTTGGAAGTCTGCCGTGTTGGGTTGACCCTTGCCGTTGCGTGCCGGCAACCCTGGCGTCGCTGAGATGAGGAAAATCTCCCTTCTGCGAATGGCCGCGGCTCGGTGCATCCAAGGCCCCTGTCCGCAGCGCACCGAGGTCGACGGACAGTCGGTGGGAAGTTAGAAGCGTCCTGGTGGAGCATGATCGAGAAGGATATGTTAATTGGTCTTGTTTGATTCGTACAGGCCCCAGCAGTTGTTTCGGGTATCTTCTAAATTAAGGTCCCATTTCCCCGGTCAATGCAGAAGTAGATGACGTTTCCATGCCGCCCGTCCAAGCTCGCGCCGCTCTTGTGCAATCCGCCCCCCAAGCTCCGTGCTTCCGAAAGTGAAGATGATGGTGATGAACAAAGGAAATAGGAGAAAAGAATCCGTGACATGCCAATCGTGAACTCAGAAAAGGAAAGAAAACTCATTATGAGTTGGGGAAGAACTTCCGCTCGCTCTCGGTCACGCTGTGCACGTCGTCGCCAAACGCCGCGCCCTTGTCCGAGCTGGAGTCCTCGCGCTGGGACACCACGGTCGTGACCTTGATGCCGTCGTCGTTGCTGCTCTCGCCGTCCGATCCGGCGTAGCTGGCGTGGCCCTTCTCGATCGTTGTCGTGCACATCCCATCGCCCCGCCTTCGTCCTGCGTCGCCGCGCTCCAGGCCGTCGAGGGAGATGAGCGTGCCGTGCTGCCGCGTGTTGCGGGACCGCCAGTTCGGGCCGGTGCCGTACTTGTTGCCGGTCGAGCGAGATGCCGGGTCGGTGGAGAGAACGTGGGGGAACAGCCGCTTGACGAGCGCCTTGAACGTGGGGAGAGAGGCGCACATGATGGCGACGTTGATTTCGACGTTGGACCACACGGCCGCGTCGACGTTGTCGTACGACGTGTCGGTGCTGTCGGCCACGGCGTAGAGAGACCTGAGCCGGAGGATGGAAGTGACGCAGCCGCTAAAGACAGTCAGTAAGGTTCGGCCAGTGTCAGGTTGAAACGTACAATGCTCCCAGGGCGAAGATGCCCATCAGCGCAAACTTCTGCTTCTTCGGCACGTTGAGTCCCCTGATAACGGGCATGGGCAGCGAGATAATCATGACATCGGAGAAGATGTTGAGGGCAGCGTGGGTGAACCACAGCGCCTTGAAGTTCACACAGGTGCCGGGTTTCGAACGCTGCCAGAAGCGGTCGACGGGCGTGCAGCTGAAGATGCTAAGGATGATGGCTTCCAGGGTGTACAGGACGGTGAAGGTCATGACGGCCATGCAGGCCATGCGCATGACCCTGGTGGTGGCGAAGATGCGGAGATACTGCATGATGATGGAGATCTTGGTCATGCCCAGGCCGATGTTGTAGAAGATGATGCTGAGCCAGAAGCACTGCGCACGGGTCAGAACAATCGTGTGCTGGAAAGCTGGTGTGAAGTGAATCCTACGAAGAACAGCCGCTCCTGCATGTGCTCGTCGAGCTCCTCAATGTGTCTGCCAAGTCCCCACTTGACCTCTGGAAAACGGTCAGCATGCTACAAGGCACAGTGACACGCAGCAGCACTCACGTTGCGAGATGGTGATGGTCATTCCGGCAATGCCAGCCTGGAGAAGTCAGTTGGAGCTCGGGTGGTGGGCACGAGCAGACACTGACCATGGCGATGGTGATGATCCAGTCATCCCAGCCCGACGCGCGCACCAGGACCATGCGGATCCATAGCCGGACGAGCACAATGACGGAGGCGATGCAGGTGACGGTCACGGTGGTGGCCACCGCGCCCGGGCCCTTGTTGTCGGCAGACATGAGTGTTGCTCAGGCTCGCGCGGGCCTGAAAGCTGCGGGGAGGCAATGGCAAGGTTGTGTGATGAGAGTCAGTCGGGAAGCGGCATGGAGCAGCACGCGTGGAGTATTAAAGAGTGTGTGCCTGGGGCTGGAGGCAGTGCGGGAGCGCAGAGCACTAGGGCGCCAGCAGACGGCAGCCCTGGCGCCAGTGCGGCGGCTTCCACATAAGGGCCAGTGGACAGGCCGCCGCCGTAAGGGCGCAAATGGCGTGGGCTGCCGGAGCGGCGCTATTGCTGGGCGGCGGCGCGGGCTAGCTGGCTGGCGGACCATGGTGGATGATGAGGATGCGCAGCCAGGGGCTCGCGCGCTCCCCGCATGGCTCTGACGCCCATCGATTTGCCTAGATGATACGCACCCCTTGCAGCCGCCGCGCGCGGCTCCCAGGACGGCCCTGCTGCGCCTGCTCGGCTGCTTCGGGTCGCGCGCAGCGGGCGAATTGGCGGCCAGCCCGCGCGCCCGGCGAAGCTTGAGCGCCCGCCGCCGGGGCGTCCTCGCCGGGCTGCTGTTTTAGCCCGCAGATGGCGACATGGCGACACCTGCCAGCTGCCAGTGCTGCGGTGGTGATCCACGATCGGCCGCCGACACCCTGCCCGCAGCCCTGCCAGCACGCTCCGCCCAGAACCGCCCACCTCCGCCGGCGATCGCAGCTGCGTCCTCGCCGTCGCCCGCCAGCAGCACGACTCGCCGCCCGCTGCGCTGCTGGGCGCGCCCGAATTGCAGCCGCGCCACCCGCTTCAGGAAGATGCGCGCCGCGTCAGCTGAGGTTCAAGGAAGCGCTGGTGTGTGCGTGCGCGCGGCCGCCATGGTTCATGACTCTGCGCGCTCTGCTCTCAGCTCCAGCCGGCGTAGCGTCGCGCGGGCACTGTGCCAGCCCCAGGGCCAAGTCCACCGCACGCCCGAACACCTCTCGTCGGCCACCGTTGAAATTTCCGCTGCGGGTCTCTCGCGTCCCGCAGGCGGTGCCATTGGCCGCCTGCGCTCTCTTTAGATGAAAGAAGCATAACCCTCCCATCTCCGCTCCCGCTGGCCGCCCTCACAGGAACACCCCAGCGCCGTGCAGCAGGCCGCTCCAAGTGCTGACAACGGCCCGCGCAGGGTCGTCCGCAGGCGGCATGTTGCGTTTCAACAGTGCACGAGGAGAGCCAGGCGGCCACTGTGCCATTGTCACCACCATGGCTTGGGCGTTATCACCATTAGTGCCGGCGCCAGCGGCCTCCAGCTGCTCCTCTGCGTCTCGCGTGCACTAGGCTCTCGGTTGTTTGCCGACAGGATCTGCTCTACGAAGCTGCCGTCCGAGGAAAAGGATCGGCAGGATCAGCCTGCGCCGTCCGTCATCGACTGGGCCCAGCTTAAGCTTGCCTTTGCTGACCCCGTCTCACCGCACCCAGTCGATGAGCAACGGCCGACATGCCCAAGACTCCAAGGCTCCAGGACTCCGAGCGGCACGAGGTGACAGCTCACAACTGCCCGCGGCCCGGTGCTGGCGAAGAAGCTTTCCGCCCCGGCGCTGGCAACCGTCGGGGCAGCCGGGAAGGCGTTCGCCCGCGCCAGAGGCGCCCTTTCTCGTCTGCTCCGCTGGAATTTCCCACGTGGCGCCAGGCGCATTTCTGCACACATGCCCGACCACCAAGCCCCCTGCCCACTTCCAAACATACCGCCCAGGAGTCGCACGCCGCCCCGGTCCCGGTGATCGCTGGAGCTGCCCGGAAGCGCACTCTATCGATAAACTCCCACTCTGTCAGAGCAAGCTTAACTGACGAATGTTTATCACCTTAAAGCTTACTCGGCAGCCCGCATCGCCTTTTTTTATCTCCTGGCGGTCAGCTGCTCCCTCTCGATGACGCTCGTTCCCGGAATCCGGATGAGGAATTCCTGCCAGCATCGTCAGGCACCAAGCACGGCACCGCCCGCGCTTTCTCCCCGTGCTGCACCACCCTGCCTTTTTGTCCTGCTTGCGGCGCTTGTTCTATTCCCGGTGGCGCAAAGTCTCCTTCAGCCTGCAGCAGAAGCGTTCTGCGCCTCCTCCGTCCCCGCCCCCTGCTCTCCTATATCACGCACGCCCTGCCTGGCCGTGTCTCAGCCCTCGCCCGCCGTACGCCAGCGTCTGATATTTCTGCCGATGATGCGACAAGACGGGCCAAAGCCCCGCCAAGCCTCTCGCGGTCGAGAACTCTCCATCCTCCGCCGAACGGGGACCGTGCGACCACACGGAGCTGACGAACCGCGTAAGGCTTAATCTGCGAATGGCGGTGCAGGATCGCGGAGACATCCTCGCAGCACGGAGGACGAACCATCGGGCCGTGCTGCAGACCGTGTCGGAGGTGTTCGACGGAGCTTTCCAGCTCGTCGTCGTCCAGTAAGCTGCAACGTGCTGCAGCTTCAGGTGAGATAGGCGACGATCTGCGCGTCTCTTCTCGAAGCTTGTGCCCCAGATGGCTGCAGGGTGCAGAGAAGCCGTCTCGCGCATGGAGATGTGCCCACACCTTCCGGACAGCTTCCGATTTGGCAGAAGTGTGGCCGTGGACGGATGCTTCCTGCTCCATCGCCGTGCCGTAGAGTTGCCTGACTGGACAGGTGTCAATGCCGCCCGTCTTCCAAGTCAGCATGCTGACGACAAGACTTTGCTCCCTGCCATGCCTTACCCATTGGACCAAGTTTCTGCCTTGCGATTTGAGATCCAGCCTTGTAAAACACCCCACAGTCTCAGCACCAGAGCTTGCACCATGGATCTACGAACTCATGATCGGCCCTTAATTGACCAATCGCTGCAACAACCAAATTCTTTCGCGGATGGCATGCTACAACCGGCTTCCGTCTGCGTCGTCAATAGAGTTGGAGCTATTATCTCGTGCCGTGTTGCCTCTTCCCTAGGCTACTTCCACCCGCTAAGCATCATTCCGGTTAAATCCACATATTGACACTCCTTTGGCCTATGCCTCTGTTGACAATATTGGAAGCTCCCGCTTATTGAAATGCGAAAGCCAGCATGATTGTTGATGCGTGGGACGGGTGAGGTAGGATCCGCCCAGCATTGAGGAAGCAACCGCTAGCTGGATCCATGCCTTTCATTTCCAGAGTTGAGATATTGCGGTGATAGTGAGTAGCTATGGCTTGACCGATGGAACACACATCTGTCCTGGCGGAAAACAAGAGTAGACGGTAGCAAATACGACCGGGGCGTACACGCGTCACCGAGAAGGTCTTCAGTCTTCTACGAGCGCTTACCAACCGAGAGCAAACAACGAGCTCGTGGGCCATTCCAGCGCGCACCTGCAACCAACCCGACGACGGCGTGCTCGCTCACCCGCCGCCCACCCGGCGAACGCGTCCCACTTTCGTGCCCCTCATCAGGCGTCACGCCAATCGGCTCCGCTACCCCGTCGGCCCATCGGCAGCAACCCCCCGAAGGAGATCAGGAACGCTTGTCCCAAACCAATCAGGGCCGCGCGATTTGGGGGCGGGAAAATCAGCCACAGCGCGCCGCCCCACATGCCGACGTGCCCCACGGTGCTCCACGAGTCAATCTGGCTTCCTTCGCCCGGACATCGCTCGATCAATGCAGATCCTCCTGCGCTGCGTGTGGTCGAGCAGCAAGCCACCTGGGGCCCGCGGTAAGAGGCGAATGGGGAAAAAAGGGAAAGATGAGGCGTGCTCGCGTAAAGTTTTCATTGGCTGCGGGTGGCTTTTTTGACTGGTCTGGCTCGGCTTTTGGGGCAACTGCCGGCGCTGGCGTGGAGGCCGGCGTCGTGCGCCAGTGCCTTCGTGCTTTTTTTCCCCGGTGGGCTCGACGGCCGCCGGACGACAGAGGGAAAAAATGGGTTGGGGAGG
>JAJVDC010000324.1:0-23383 GCA_021436925.1 Neofusicoccum ribis
ATTAGTTATTATATTAGGCTAAAGTATTTCTAGTTATTCTTACTTCTTCTTTTCTAGCCTCTTACTTAATATTTTTAGAGGGCTATATAGATAGAGTTTAAGCGTCTTCTATCTTAAGATAGTTCTTCTTCTCTTTCTTAAACTATATAACTTTATTAGTAATAAAGTCTATTTATACTATTATCTACTATAGTATCTATATTATTTCTTAAGGCTCTTAGGTCTACTACTTTTAAGTCTACTATCTATTAACTATTATTATTAATTTTAATAATTCTAGTAATTCTAGTATACGACTATACTAATAATCTAATACTTAGAAAGTCTAATAGATAATAAAGTCTTAGCTAATATTAGGGCTTAATCTTAGAATAATTACTAAAAGATTTATTATACTATATATATTAAGCTAAGACTTAAAAAAAGAAAAAAAAGAAGAGAAATTAAGAAGAAAACTTAAATATAAAGAGGGCTTAGTATTATATAACTATTAATAATCCTCTAAGACTTCTTCTAAGGCTTTAAACTCTAACACCTAGTTTTATATTCTAGTATTTATATAGGGGTAGATTTATAGGTACTTACTATAATATATAGATACTAGTTCTAGATCTTTTTAAGTGGTTTAGCTACTATTCTTTTTTATTCTAGAGTATCTTCTAGTATATACTACGCCCTATACTTATAGATAAAGACTAGCCTTACTATAACTATATAGATATAATAGGCCTTAGTAAAAAAAGCGCCCTAGGTTAATACGGCTAGCCTAGTAAGGGATATATACTATCTAGTAGTTTTAGTACTAGTTTCCTTAATATATAGGCCCTATCTTAGCTTATTATTAATATAAATACCTAGTATCTTAATTAGTAGCTCTAGGTTTCCCTTAAAGCTAGAGATCTAGATCTTTACTACTATATTAAACCTATATAGTTTTCTACTAAAGTAGATAAGGTGGTATTTATCTAGAGAGAAGACTAATCTATAAGTAGCTAACTACTTTTTATAGATTCTATTTACTTCTTTAAGTACTCTATAGTTATACTTTATAAACCTACTAAAGGTTAAGATGTTTATATTATCTATAAATCTAAGAGGGAAGATATTTCCCCTTCTAAGCTCTATAAGGAGGTTAAAGGTAAAGAAGAGGTATAGGATTAATAATAATAAGAAGCCTTATAGGATCCCTATAGAGGTAGAGATAGCCTAGTAATACTTATATAGCTTATAGATATTTAAGTAAAGTCTAATATATATAAAAAAGATAAGATAATATAGCACGTTATTATTCTATACTAAGTAGAAGTTAAGGGAATAATATTTTATATAAATTAAGTGAAAAATTAATAAAGAGAAATCGCTTATAAGTAGATAGAATTTATATCTAGAGTCTATTTTATTTAAAAGAGAATCTTTATAATTATTAAACGTGGTAGGGTGGATATTTTAGTGTGGGAAGTTGGCTATTTTCGCGGTAAAATGGCAAAGTACGCAGACTTTTGTCCACTGTACTTGCGGAATCGGACCGCTACCGGGCATCTCATTCATGGAAAACCCTCGAGCCCTGAGGAAGCATTTACTGGTCAAAAGCCAAGCATCGTCCATGTGCGCGTTTGGGGCTGCAAGGTCTATTCATACGCTGACCCCAAGTCTCTTCCTGTTGGATCCAGGCATGACAAGCTGATGGATAGAGGAAGAGTGAGAGTCTTCATTGGCTACGTGGACGAAACGGACAAGCAATATCGCCCATGGGCCCCAGAACTTGGCAGGGTGATCTGCAGTCACAGTGTTTGGTTCTCAGAAAGCGAGCAGGGAGGGGACATTGATCTGAAGCTCAAGATCAAGGCAAGGCCGAATGCTGTCCCTGAAAGACGACCGGTGGGTCGCCCAAGAAAGATCCTGCTTGCACAGGAACCAGCTGAGACAGAGAGGAAGAGCGCGCCGGTGGCAGAAGGCATAACCGACTCGCAATTCAATTACGAGCCGGATGCAGATTCGCATTTCAATTGCAAATCAAATGCGGAAACAGAATGCTTGACCCCAACAAGGTCACAGTCGAATTACGCGTCAAATACCCAACCCCATACGCATTCTACTACCACTGGGGGAGAAATGAGACCTAAGGAGCAGGAACGCACTAACACCTGGAGATGCAAGTGTTCTACGCGCTCTCAGTAGAGGTTCAGAGGATAGTGGGAGCTGAAATCCCCACTCCGAAGACGTATGAAGAAGCAGTGAATGACCAACTTTGGAGAGCTCTGGAAACAGGTAATTCAAGATGAACTTACTGCACTCGCCGCCAACGGGACATGGGAGGAGGTCGTGCCTCCAAAAGGAGTAAACATTGTAATAAGCAAGTGGGCTTTGACTCAACATTGACGGCTCGCTTAAAAAGGCTAAAGCTCGCCTTGCTGCAAGAGGCTTCACTCAAAAGTTTGGACGTGACTTCCGGGACACGTTTCCCCCCACGTCCGTCACAAGACCCTCCAGACGTTCCTGGCCATCGTGGCGCTTATGAACCTTGAGCTCCGCCAAGTCGACGTCAATAATACCTTCACTAAATCACGCCTTCATGAAGACATCTACATGGCCCCACCAGAGGGAGTAACAGTCGCGCCGGGACGCGTCTTTAAGCTCTTACGCAGTCTGTACGGTCTTAAGCAAGCAGCGAGAGATTGGAACAACAACTCCATAAAAGCACTCAAGGACCTCGGTTTCCGTTAAAGTCTGGCAGACCCCTGCCTGCTGATACACGATGAGAGAAAGATGCTGCTGCTTTTATACGTTGATGATATTCCAGTGGCCGCAAGAAAACTAGAAGATATTATCTGGTTTAAAGCCGCAATCAGCAAGACCTTTAGGATTAAGGATCTGGGGGGATGAGAAAGATCCTCTGTGTTCAGGTCACTCGTGATCGTAGGAACAAGACACTGCGCCTCGATCAGTCCCACTACCTACAGGAGACACTTTAAAATCTCTGCATGGAACAAGACAAGTCAAGGCCATTACTTCTGCCCATGAATGGATACGACGCGCGCCGGCCTATAGGACTAGAAGATAAGAGAATAGACCCCAAGAAATGCTGTTGGAAAGCTGATGTATCTTGCGGTTCTCAACCGACCAGACATCGCGTTCCCAACTGGACGACTCAGCCAATATCTAAGTGACCTAGTAGAACATCACGGCCAAGCTCTAAAGGGCCTCCTGCGGTATCTTAGGTCAAGTGTCGACTTGGGAATAGTATACAAGGACAGTGAGAGCCGCAACCTTGTTGGATACTATGACTCAGACTACGCCATGGATAAAATAGATAGGAAGTCAATTTCAGGATTTACTTTCCTGCTGGGAAACGGACCGGTAAGCTGGAGGAGCCAAAGGCAAAGATCAGTGGCAACCTCTACAGCTGAACCTGAGTAAATGGTAATGTCCACCTGCGCAAAAGAATCACAGTGGCTCGTTAGGCTGCTGAGAGATATGGGCGCAGATGAGTAATTGTGTTAACACTCTTACCAAGGACGATTGTGGAAGAACGAGAACTTCCGTGACCAAGCACACGAGAATAAGCAGTCCCGTAATCGTAGTGTTAACATAAGAGAGACAATTAGGCGGCGCTAAGCCTAGTAAGAGATCCATAGATGCATGATCGATCAAAGCATATCGACATTTACTACTATAACATCCGGGACCTTGTTTAAAGAAACCGGATCCACGTCAAGTATGTGTGCACCGAGGATATGGTGGCGGACGGGCTCACCAAGCCTTTGCCGAGAGAAGGTTTCCAGAGGTTTGTGAAACAACTAGGTCTGGCAGCACTACGCAATTGCGGCTGAGTGGGAGTATTGAGGAAATAGCCTATATATGCATGTTACTATCCAGCAGAGCAGCTTACCACAAGCCGAAGCTAGCTAATACGTAACCCTAAGCCTTCTTGAATAGAACTAATATAGTATATAACCTATATATATATATATATCTTCTAGTATAGCCTTAGTAGGTAGAAAGATTTAAACATCTTTTTATAAGCTGTCTCTATACTACTACTACCGTAAGAACTATATACTTTTACTATTTTTTTCTTAACGAAAAAGCGTTAAAAGAAAAATAAAATAAGTCCTCGATTCTACTACTTTTATTATAATTCTAACGTCTTAATATTTAATTTATTCTAACTTCGTTAACTTTTATAAATAGTAGAAAGAATTATATTATTTACATATAGTGTTAATTTTATATCATCCTATTTTATAATTCCTTTCTTAAAGGCTGAATTACGTAGGAGCTATTATTCTTAAGAGAGAGATGGCTTATAATAATCTTAAATGAAAATTCGTTAATATAGCTATTCTATTGTTGTATACGGCTCTGATGGTTGGAGGGGATACTCGAATACCTGGGACCGCGTCGGGGCAGTGCTTACGAGGGACAACCACGTTGGCTTTTATCCCAAGATTATTCGTTAATGCTTCTCGAGTAAAAGCACACCGTGTCCTCGTTCTATCCTGTAGGCAAATATTAAAGAGGAGAACTCAACTACAGAGTCAGATATACTCAGGACGTCCTTCCAACAGTTGAAATCCAAACCACAGGCCCTGAAATACCACCGTTCATTGGCGGCGGCCATGGGAGCGGGCTGAATGCTGCAACCGCGGCCGACGTTCAAACCAGGTCAGCGTTGGTATGCGTCGTCACGGTGGTCCTCGCTATATTTACCCAGAAGCGACAGATACTTGGGGTAGAGCGCCCAGCTATGCCACCCGGGACGGAGCAGGAAGATAGCTGCGTACAGGGCAGCCGGTGATACGCGGGTGGTTGCTACAAGAGGCTCTCCGGCCGTTGTGGGTTGAGCATGTTCTTCGTCAGGCTGGCCACAACGGTTGGCTTGTTCGTTAATCGACGTCTGATAGAAGGTTGTATATGTGAAGAGAGCGAGATAAATCACATCTAAGGAACGGTCGGAAATCAAAAGTCAATACTTCGGGCGACATCTTGCCTGACCATTGATTTTACAAAACAGATTGCAAGGATGACGGTGCATGGTGCGGAATCGCGGCTCTGTGGATAGCAAAATGAATTTTCTATTTGGGAAAAACCGTATCCCCCTTCTGCTTCAGAGCAATATTGCAAGCGTAATACTTGAGATCTATTAGAACCATGTGTGTTTAGCTTTTTCTTTTTCTTTTTTTTTTTTTTAGCGTAGTTACAGTTTAGTACAGGATAAGAGAGGGTGCTTCCCCTACCCCTCTCCCATCTCCGTCAAGAATCTCATCACTCGTTCCAACCCCCTCAGAATCCAACAAGATCCGTTAGTTAGAAGCCTGCCATCATGCACCCATTATATTACCAATCGCCACCGGCGCCATCGATGAGTGAAGGTGTTAGTATCAAGTGTTTGCGGAAAATCAACGAAAGGATAAAGGCATGGTGCACGTACAATTCAGTACGTCTTTTATGGTCTTCCTACTGACTATATGTTCATCCTTGGATATACAAAATGTATAATAGCAAAATGTAGATATAGCTACCAACCCCATGGTGGACCATGTAGCAACACAACGGAGCAGCGGGGCCCTACTCAGTTGGGAGTCGATAATGATGGGCACTTTGGTAATGGCGGTGGAGGGAGGCCGTTGAGGACCCAATCAGACGCTCGAAGCCTTTTCAGCGGTACTCGTGTCTCGCAGTCTCCCTCTACGATCCAGCAGGCGTCCGGTAAGGGTGGTGTTGTGGTATGGCGTAGGGCGAGGTGGTTGGGTTGGGGTGGGGTTGGTCCCTCTCCAGCGGTTGCAGTAGTGGAGACCGAGACGTGTGCGATGGTGGCTATCTTCAACAGCGGTGGGACAATTACAAGGCATGCTCGGAGAAAGGAAACTTCCTCTTCATCTAACAGAGCGCGCCTCGTGCTGGCCACAACCGACCAAGTCTCCACCGCCGCAGCCATTCATATTCCAGGCGCTGCTTTATTGACATCCGTGTGAGGCATTCAGAGACCGCTTCCGAAGATGGCAATGTTCTCAATTAAAGCGGGGTATATACTGCCTGGTCTGGCTGAAAATTGCGGTTAATGAAAATCAACAAGAGAATATTGAATTCAGACTGGTACGAGGTAAATAATCACGTACACTCACCTCTCGCCATCAGTGTCCTCCATGAGAATGCCAACCTCCCGAGCCCGCTTCAGGAGGCATTCCGCACGTTCCTTCAGCCGACCATCACCGACCCGTGGCACCAGCATCTCTAGCAGCAAGGCGATATGACGCACGGCCGACGAGCCGCGCGCGGATGGGGCGTTGCTGTCGGCGGTACCGGGCCCAAAGAGAGGGTCCAGGGCCTCCGTGCAGATGGCGGCGGCGTCGTCTGGGCGCAGCTGGTGGCTCACGTGTACGGCGTGCTTGAGGCGCAGATCCAGGACGGTGGGGTGGAGCGGGCTGTTTTCGGCGTGGGCGGCGAGGAAGTAGTCGGTGGCGGCGACGAACAGTGCGGACGCGTCATGCTCGGGGCGGCTGTTGCCGGGGGCCGAAGGGGAGGCCAGGACCTTGTGGAACGCTGCGCATTGGGCGGCGCGGTGCTTGAGGGTGAAGAGAAGGTCGTTGGAGGGTTCGGAGCGGCGGGGAGGCGAGAGCGGGGTCGAAGGCTGCTCGGTCCGCTTGATGCAGGCCAGGAGGACGTTCCTGGCGGAGAAGTGGTGGCTGTTCGTCTGCAGCCCTTTGGCCAAGGCGAGAGCCAGCTCGGGCTCGGGCTCGGGCACGCATTCCTGGACGGCAGCGAGGAGATTTCGGTGGGGCTGGTGGACGGTGTCGAGGAGCTGCTTCACTTTGGTCTGGTCAACGGGCCGGTGCTGCGGTGCCGCCGCGGCCGTGACGAGGTCACGGAGATCTTGGGCGGCCTGCCGGACGTCAGCGAGGCTCGTCGTGCCATGGGGGAAAACTTACATAGTCCGACCGCAACATGCGGAAGAGCAAGTCGAGCTCGCCGAGGTCGTCGCCCTTGCCTTCGTACCATTCCTCCGCGTCCAAGCCGGCCTGCAGCCGCGCGGCGCTGAAGTCCAGCAGCAAAGCCTTGCCGTCCTGGATGATGATGTTTTCCCGGCGGATGTCGCCGTGGTAGAGGTGGGCCTGGTCGTGCAGGAGAAGAATTGTCTACCGGAGCTGCTCGTGGTATCTGCGCAGCTCGTCCGACGAGAGCCGTTGCGATGCGCGTACGAGGTCGGGTTCGCGGAGCAGTTCGAGGAGGATGGCCTTGTCGGAGCCTGAGGCGCGCGGGCCGTGGTAGCGCGGCACGCGGCCCGCCAGCGCGTCGCAGCGGGCGATGCAGTCGTAGACTGTGGTCTCGGTGCGGAACGCGTCGTCGTTGTGGTACTGGACGGTCGTGGCGCGTCAGCCGGGGGCACCGTATGGCAGACAGGAGTGGCGGATTACCTTCTTCAGCGCGACGGGGCGACCGTCAAGGGTGGTCGCGAAAATGCTACCGTCACGGCCATCGTGCCGGAGGCTGGTTTCGCCGAGACGCGGGTTCATTGCGCGCGGGCGAGTGGGTGAGGAGGGAGCTTGCACAGGGTGGAGCAGGTAGATGACGGTGTTGGCAGAGGAAAGCGAGAAGCAGAGGCTGTGCGGGCGGAGGAAAGTGTGAAGCAGAGGCTGTGTGGCGGAGGAAAAGCGAGAAGCAGAGGCTGTGTGGCGGAGGAAAAGCGAGAAGTAGAGACTGTGTGGGCGGAGGAAAAGCGAGAAGTGGAGGCTGTGGGAGTGGAGGCGGGATGACGAGCGGAGGCTGCGCAGGGCGGAGGAAGAGTGGCAGGCGCAGGGTGGAGCGGGACGGCAGGGTTTGCTGCCTTCGCTTCCACAGACAGGCACCCATGCGCGACAACACCAACACCCCACCATCTGCGTGTCCACGCTTGCATTCGCCCTGATTGTGCCATCGTGTTTGCCGCAATGCTTACATAAGCCGCCCGTTGCCTGCGCCGGCACCATGCCCCCGCAGCCGCAAAGCCAAACCCTGGTGACCACCCGCAACTGCCCTCTCCGTCTTCCCCTGCACAGCTCGGCCGGTCACTCTTCTTCCCATGGCCCGAAAGAAGCTGCGAGAATGGCTCATGACCCCCAGCCCCAAGCTCACCACCGTCACGCCTGGCTCCACTACCAAGACAGTGACCGGCACCCAGGACACGACGTGGCCGCGCGTGCCGTCGTGGAGCACGTGGACCGACTTCAACCACGCGTCGATCACGAAGTTTCTCCACAAAATCCTGGAGGCGGAGTACGAGCTGCCGGCCAGCCCGCCGCGGCTGCCCGCTGCCCAGTGCGCCATCACCGACGAGCGCACCTACGAATTCGCCCTTATCAAGTTCCACAACCAGGTCGTCAGCGAGGCTCTGGATGCCGTCGGCAGGCGCTTCCCGCTGCTTGGGGCCAAGCTGCGCTGCTGGGCCTGTGGCCACCACGCCCGCCACAACGACATTATCGGCAAGCCTGACTGGGCCGCCATTCCGGCCACGCCCCCGCCCGACTTCTCGACCTCCCTTCCCGATTTTGTGTGCCCCGGTGACTCCAAGTACCGCTTTGAGAACTTTCCTCCTGCCGCACCTCAGTTCAGCTCGACCGCGGTGGCTCAGGACAACAGGCGGGCGCAGGTGTACCTCCGCCAAGCCGCCCACTACGCCGTCCAACGCCGTACCCGCTACTTTTACCTGCTCACCCCGTGCAACCTCATGGTGTGCAGACGGCGTGCGTCGGGAGGGAACCACCTGTCCGCGAACGAGCCGGTAAGGCCTGAGATTGTCGTGCTGCCGTACAGCAGCGACCCTGCCACCGACGACGTGAGCAACCAACTCAGCATAAACGTTGCCCTGTTTGCCATGCACGTTTTGGCGAGTCTCTCACATGAAGTCCGCCCACACTACACCTCGATTGAAAATGAATATGGACCTCTGTTGTTACAGCACCTCGGGATGTGATCGACGGGTCATCAATTATCTGATCAGCGTCCATTCGATGCGTAAAGGCAAAAACAGGAGTCGTCGGCTATTGGGCTGGGAGAGGAACGAATATCAAGGATCCAGACACTAATAAGGTTGGAAAGCTGGCTGTAAATATAGCTCTGCTATGACTGAGCTCTCTGAAACATGGACGCCCATGGGCCATAAGTTTTGATGATGCTTCTGACTTGATGATGCTTCTGACTTGAGCACAGGTGACGGCCAAATCCTGACATTGCCTTCCCTTTCCTTTCTGGGTTCTGCTCCGGCTTGCCTTTTATTGAGCTTGCTCACTGCTTCTCTCCCTCTCCATCCCCATGGCCGCCCTCGCTCCCCATCGCCGTCAAAGCCAACATTTCCGCCATGCTTGTCCCGGCCCGAGAGGGGCCGTGGCTTAACATCCACGACACCCTGTAACCAACGGGCCCGAGCAAGGCGTGATCTTCCAGGCTGGGGTCACGGCTTCTTCGAGGACGTCGCCAACAAGCTGTTCGAGCGCATGCCAAACATGAACATCACCTCATCGCTTCCATTTATCACATCCATTGACCGTTCGCGCCGGGAAACACCAGCGGGACTCTTTGCAGGGACGGTGGAGCAAGAAGAGCATCTCTCACGACGAGCACCTGGAACCGGGAGTTAAATGTTCCGCATCGTCCTTTAAAGGAGGCAAGCGTGCAGTGGCTGATGCGGTAAAAAAGGTTTGGACTTGACTATGATTGAGGCGAGGGAAGGCTTACACCGCATGACGCCAAATGGCAATAAAACAAGGCTGGGCGCTGGACTATTGAAAGCGGCCGCAATCATGTGCATTCAACGGACGGCTACGCAGAGGCCAGGACACGAAAGCACCGAAGCGCAAGGATGGCTGAAGCAAAGCAGATGAAGGAAGCAGCTCCGTTCTGGACAGTATAAAGCTACAGGTACCACGGAAAAATTCCTCCACAGCCTCCCTTATCAGCTCTGGGTGCCAGCTAGAGCCCCTCGACCACACTCGAGACTCGGCTTGATAGCTTTGTACCCGCGAGCAGCGTGGCTCACCCATCTGCGAAATCAGACCATTGTCGACTCGACCCAATGCGATCCGCTTCAGCGGCGGATCGGAGATCGTGCCAGCGGTGAAGCCCGAGCGAAGCGCCCCCGTAATTGTCCAAATCCTTCCCAAACTCTCTTGTTGCCTGCGAGTATTGTGCTGTACGAGGAAGACTCGGTCTGTGGATGTGGCGGCGGGCGGAGGACGGGTGACGATGACGATGCCGTTGACACGTCGTTGAGCCTGCGAGCCCGTGCAGGCGAGACAAGGCAAGGAGGGTGTGCTACTGGTGCTCAGTGTCAGACATACTTGGACCCTTTTCGTGTCACGAACTCACATGTTGCGGGCCAGCCCGTCCCGCGCGGCGCTGGCCCCTGGATTCACCCTGCCTTTGGTGTGCCGGTCGCGGGGATTTGGCCGTGGAGGAGGAGGAGCGGGCGAGGGAGGGGGGCGGACGAGCAGATGGGGACGGTCGGTCGGGGAGTGGTTCGAGGGTTGGAGGGTTCGACGGGTCGATGGGTCGATGTCGAAAGAAACTCGGGCATGACTCGCTCTGGCTTCGTTACAGAGGAGTAGCTCGCGTTAGTGCGACGTGGGATTGGCCTGGCGCAAAGAATGCGTCGATCGACCTGCCTGCCCGCGTTAGAGTGCTGACATGACGCAGCCTTGGACATCAGCCTGTTATGGCTGCTGAAGAACGTGTGTCGGGTGGGAAGCGCTGTGGTCTTTGTTTTTCGTGGGAGTCGCTTTCGCGTTGCATGTTGCGCGTTGCGCGTTGCGCGTTTCGTGTTTTGCAGCGTTTCGCGTTTTTTTGTTTTGGTTTTCCGTTTGTCGTCTCGCTTTCCGTTTGTCGTTCCGCCGTTCCCTTCTCCTCCGCCTTCGCCTTCGCCTTCGCCTTCTCCTGCTTCTCTCCCACACCAAATCTTCCAGCAACCCCATCATCAATTCTCATCATCAATCCTCATCATCAATTCTTCCAGCAACCCCCATCGTCAATTCTTCCAGCAACCCCCATCATCAATTCTTCCAGCAACCCCATCATCAACCCTCATCATCAACCCTCATCATCAACCCTCTTCCTTCCTCTTATCCCCTCACTACAATCACCCACGCATCACCCAATCGCATCAGCAATGGTCCGTCTCCGCAGCGCTGGACCCCTGGCACCGAAGGCGGCTCTTTGCTCCTTTCCAACCTACATCATGGCGAGCTCGATTCTCGAAGAGACCAAAGACATGTACTACATCGCCTGGGAAGGCAAAGATGCTAACGGCGTGCCCTACAAGCCCACTTGGGAAACGAAGGACAATGTGGGCGAAGCCCTCGTGCGCGAATGGGAGCAGCGCAATTCCCAGCAAGACGCCCAGACGCAGGGCAATGCGGCAGATGGACCTGCTGCGAACAAGAAGCCCGCCGAGAACCAGCCCGCTGAGGACCAGCCCGCCGAGAACCAGCCCGCTGAGGACCAGCCCGCCGTGAACAAGCCCGCTGAGGACCAGGCCGCTGAGAACAAGAAGCCCGCGAAGGACAAGAAGCCCGCGAAGGACAAGGTGGCTGGTGGAAAGCGCTCGAGCCAGTACATCGCGGGTGAATACTACCCTGTTGTACGCATTGTCCGTGAGCGTCGCCACCGCTACCTGATCTCGTGGGTTCCGGATGCTCAGACCGGCCAGCCGTTCCCGAACTCGTGGGAACCCAAGTGCAACGTGACGGAGGCCGTGGTTCGGGACTGGAAAAAGGAGAAAGTGGACAAGCGTAACAAGAAGAAGCAAAAGAAACGCCAGCAGGAGGCGCAGAGGAGATTACAGTTTGTTCCTCCCTTTTCCCCCTCTTCTTTGCGTGTTCCTGTCTACACTGTTGCTGATCTTCGCTTCGTTGTCAGGTCCGAAACGCACCAACGCACGTCTCCTCAGCCTGGCCCATCCAACTCCGAGCCTGGTCTCAACGTGCCTGACCAACACAACCCCGAGTCGGACAATAACCCAGCTGACAATGAGGATGTGATGGGAGGAGTGGTATACAACAATGGTAAGCCTGCAACACCCGGTGCCGACCCACCAACCGCAGCTGACAATGAGAAAGACGAGATGGATGTGGTGTTGAACGAGGAGAATGCTGCTACCAAGTCTCCCATGAACCCGGCGGTGAGCGAGGAGAATGCTGCTGCCGAGTCGTTCAAGAACCCGGCGTTGAACGAGGAGAATCCCGCTCCCAAGAACCCGGCGATGAACGTGGAGAATCCCGCTCCCGAGCCGCCCAAGAACCAAGCTGGCGGCGAGGAAGACGTCGTGGATGTTGCGGTATCCGACAAGGAGAAGCCTGCAACTCCTGATCCCAACCCACCGGCTACAGCTGGCCATAAGAAAGAGGCGGTGTGGATTGTGATTCCCGACGATGACGAGCCTGCTCCCCAGCCGTACAAGAATCCAGCCGGCGCTGAAGAGGAGGTGGGGGTTATCCCCGGTGATGGCAAGCCTGCAACACCTATTACCAACCCGCCGGCTGCAGCTGACGATGAGGAAGAGGAGGTGGATCTTGTGACTCACAACGATGACAAGCCTGTTCGCTAGTCGCACAAGCATCCAGCCGGCGTTGAAGAAGAGGTTGGGGTTGCCGTCGTCCTCGGCGATGTCAAGCCTGCAACACCTGATCCCGACCCACCGACGGTTGCAAGCGGTCCTACGCGCGAAGGCACGCCGCAAAACTCTACTCACTTGGCCGGTCAAGCAAACACAACGACCACCCCAACTCGGGTAATCGTAGCCTGAGGAGGGAGCTCTCGTCTGCACGCACTGGCTGAGGCATTCTCACACGACTACGGCACTGGTGCGCAGGTCTTTGGGCACTTTCTATCATGGGCCTACCTTGCTCACGTACGCCCCACGCATTCACTCTGACCGGTTCTTTATTTCTTTTCCTTCACTCTCCAAAAGGGTTTCCCAAGCGGACCGAGTAACCACCTGGCTCAACGTCTTGACGTGTCCTCGTGGCGGAGGCCCTTCGCGAGCTTTCGTTATTTCTGTATAGTGACTTCTTTATTTCTTTCTCTTCACTCTCTATAAGGGGTTTCCAGGCGGATCGAATAACCGCCTGGCTCAACGTCTCGATGTGTCCTCGTGGCGGTGGACCCTTCGCAAGCATTTACGATTTCTTTCACTTGTCTAGTAACTTCCTTCTTTCTACACGCTGCGCTCCGTTCCGTCTCGGCATTCATTCCGCAGCCCAGAAGCACTAAATTATCGGTGGAATGCATCATGGAAGATCAGCGGGGCTCGGAGAACGAACGTCAGGTGACGTGTTCATGTCGTCGACCATTACACATTCCTTCTTTCTCATATTTTCTCAGGGTTCCAGGTAGGAAACAGCTCACATAAATCAGGCGATCTTGGATAAAATGTTTAAAAAAAAGTACACTCCGCGGCCGGAGCGTCACGGTGCGGGACGGTTGGAATGGGATGGAGGAAAAAGTTATCTTTTGTGTTTCTTGACATTCGGCGTTCAAAGGTCTATAACACCCTTAATCAGATATTTTTTAGTAACTTGGCAGCCACTAACATATAGGATGTGCCGGTAGCATCTCGTCAACGGCCGTTACAATGCTGCGCGTGGGCCTCGGACAACTTGTGACATGATCAGAGCTTCGGCTCTCCACGTTGATCATCGCCCTGCACTTATGGGAGGTCTGCTGCAGAAAAACGGTATGTTCTCTGCCTCTCGCTATGCTTTGGTACCGTCTTCCACGTTCCTGCCGCCGACGTTATTCTTACAATCTTCTTGTTCCAGGCCATTCACGCTCCAAGCCTGCCATTCTCTCGGCCCAGCGCCCTTAATCCTTGCTCCAGCCCCGCTCTCCCTGGGCTTTGTCTTGTGCTGTACAACGTGGAAGCCGTCATGGCACCCATTTGGTCTCTCATTTCCAGCCCTCCAAACTCGTCAACTGCCCTCGTCTTCCTCTCCACCGTCCTGCTCACCAGCAATTATCCACACAACCCTCACATATCTCCCTCCAGGTGCCCCGTCACCGCTGGCCCATACGGCCCTCTATCTGCACTCGTTCCGGCCGACACTCTTGTTCACCTTGCCAACCCACCTCTCTGCACCATCTCTTCGACGCCAGTTTTGGTCACATTGCATCTCAGGTTACCCGGGTCAGCGCACTCACTCTTTTGAGTTGGCTTCCACGGCCTATCTCTATGCAATCACGGCCCCATCCCCTTTGTCTACGACATCACAGCCCTCCCCCCTTTGTCAACACCCATCACAGTACCCTCCCCTTTGTCAACACCCATCATAGTACCCTCCCCTTATCTACACCCTCTCTCTAAAGCTTAAATCCTGACACATCAACACAAGCACCATCGACACGGCCATCCATCAAGCAGGGAGATGACCTCTCCCACGCCGCCAAGAAGATGAAGCGAAGTCTCGACGCTGGCGAAGGCTGGGGCGGCGTATTATGGATGATTTGCTGGTTCTGGGCTGTGCGGTGACGTAGGGTGTTGTCAGCTCGTCCTTCTGGGTGCTGGAATGGAGGACCCGGGTTCATGCTGGTCAAGGTGATGTTGTGGTTGATATGCAGATGTACGGCGGCCAAGGAAGCGGTATTACTGTCCGAGGTATGACTCCCACGCGTGTCTCTTGGCATCCGTCGCCGTCCTGTGCCACGTGGTTGTGGAGGCGGAGAATATTCTTCGACGCTTACGCTGGCGCTACCATCTCCCATGACGAGAACATGTCACACGCTGCCTTTCCACAAAGGAAAAAGTTGCAAGACGGCGAGCGGACTCAAAATGTGCTATTTATATGGCCGATGGCCGCACTCAGATCTGGCGGAGTTGGAAGGAGCAAGCGCCGCGGCAGCACCTGCGTATCCGGTAACCATCACGTGCTCACGCGTTCGCGTCAAGCAGCAAAGCGGTGCCACGCTGCTCCTCTCCTCTTTACCGCATTCAATCCGCAGCAAGATGGAGCAGCATGACCGTCTCGTGCGCTTCCTCGGATGCGGCAACGCTGGAAGCGTCCATGAGGCCCTCATCGACGGCACCACCTGCGCGCTGAAGCTGGTAAGTCGCGTCTCCCGTGTCCACCGCACTCCCCGCTCGCCGCTCTCCCGACTGACGCATCGCCAACCGCCGCCGGCACGCAGTTCGTCGACGCCCGCAAATTCGCCGCCGAGCTCGCAGCCTACACGGCCATCGAAACCGCCGCCCTCGACCCGCTCGACCGGAAGCGCATCTGCGCCTTCCACGGCGTGTACCCGCGCGTCCACGACCTGGCGGGCAGCGCGTGGCCCCACGGGGCCGTCCACACCCACGGGCTGCGGCTCGCGCTGCAGACGGGGCCGACGCTGGACGAGTGCCTGGAAGCGGGCAGCCTGTCGCGCGACGAGCGTCACGACATCTACCTGCAGCTGCAGGCCACGCTCCGCGCCCTCCATGCCTCCGCCGGCGTCGCCCACGGCTCGGTGCACGGCCGCAACGTCGTCGTCGACCGCCGCCGCCGCCGTGCCGTCCTGCTCGACTTCAGCAGCTCCTCCCTGCGCCGCGACGCCGAGCCCGCCCAGTGGCTCCGCCGCACCGCCCGCGACTGGGACGGCCTGGACGACGTGCTCGCCGACGTCGCGGCGAGGGCGCTGCGCAAGGGCATCGGCGACGCGCTGAGGCGCAAGATACTGAGCGCCGAGCGCATGGAGAGGCTGGCGCTGGCGGCGGCTGGAGAGGGGGTGGGCGTTGGAGAGGAGGGACAAGAACGGGAGGACGTGGGTGCTGGGGATCGGCAGGATGAGCAGGGCCGGATGGCTGACACCGCGGAGGACGAGGTGTGGGCGGACGAGGAACGCGGGACGGCTGACGCCGCAGAGGATGGGGAGTGGGTGGACGAGGAACGCGGGATGGCTGACGCCGCGGAGGAGGCCAAGGAGTGGCTGGGTGACGATTGCTGGCTGGTCGACGCCGTGACCCAGCTGAGCACCACCATTCGGGATACCGCGCTGATCCCCACGTCTTATGCGAGGGCGCTGAGGGTCGAGGCGGAAGAAGTCTTGAGGAGACTGCTCCGGACCTACTTCGGCGAGCTGCCTTGCGGCGGGGACATGGTTTTTCGGGATGCTCTTGGATCGGGTGGCGACCATGTGGCCAGAGGAGTTAAGAGGAAGCGGAGTTGAGTGACTTCAAAAACGAATTCATACACTATCCCTTGCATTCTAAATGAAGCGTGATTAACAATCTTCCCGCAACCGTGCATTGATGACTTCGCAGTGCATTCCAAGAACACCTCTCGTTGCGGCTCCTGCTTTCCCTTCACCAGCCAACAGAAAGAAGGGGCCTGACCGGAGGGACAGTTCACTCAGGAACTGAAGTTATAATGTAGAAATCAGATGATTGTCATCATGCTGTGTATCTACATATTGTGTTGAATCCCATCCTATTGAATAATTCTTTCAATCGCATCACAAGTTTATACATTAATTATACCCGGATTTAATATACAATCACCTGACAAAAGTTCTCGGACGATTAAGCGAGACGCGAAAAAACGCGTCTCGCGCGCGCACACCTCCCATCTTTACATCACTAAAATAGCACCACAACGCACCCCTCTCAAAGAGCTATTTGGTACACACACTCCTAATCAACCCTATTCTCCGCACCAGCGAGGGATTTTACTGGCCTACAAGGCTCTAGGCAAGAAGCCTGCCTGGTTTCAGAAGGAGCTAGGCGTGCCGAAATCTTCGCTACACTCGACTACCTAGCTCGCGCCATTACGCAACGAAGGGCGCTCCTAATTACGGACTAGCCGGCTAAAATGTCTTTCAGAAACCGACAAGCGATATATTCTACGCGTGGTATGAGCTAACCTAAAATTCACTTACTAAAAGGTCCGGGAAATCATAGGTATAACCTACTATAACTAGACCATCTCTTAACTCTTAGATATCTATAATATAAAGAAATAACGCGTAGCTAGCCGCCCGGAACTTATAGAGGAGTATACTACTATTAGACTTATCTAGGCACTTAAGTATATAGACTAGACCAAGATATAATAGAAGAAAATTATCTAGTTAGATAAGTACTCTATAGAGCGAGGAAAGAGCTAAAAAAAAGAGTAGTACTTTTATACTTCTAGCTAAAAATAGGACCTCTAAATAGTCTAACTATATAAAAAAGAAATAAATATATCTATTATAGTATAGGTAGGCTTTTCTAGCTTATAAGGAAGGTCTTCTTTATATATAATAGTACGTAATTCTTTAGCTAAGAGGGGTAGCTATTTAGCTAACTCTTATCTTAAGGTTCTTAAAAAAAATATACTAAAAGTATATAAAAGAGGTATAACTTTTATATAGAATAATACTTTAATTTATACTATAATAAAAGTTAGAGAATAGTTTAAATAAAAGTAGATAAATCTATTAGATTAGCTATCTTATAGCCTAGATTTAAATCTAATTAAATATATCTAGTTTTATTTAAAGTCTAAGATATTAGAGCTATATCTAGAGTTTAAATACTTAACTAGATTAGTAGATTATATTAGAGAGAAGCTAGGAGAAGTATTATAGAAAGTATAGAAGGCTTTACTATAATCTTTATTTAATTCTATATTAGATAGTTATTAGAGTCTAAAGCCTTAGAAAAAGCCTTATATAATAACTAGAGGGAAATAGGGAGTTTAAAGATAGTATATAAGTAGTTAACTTTAATTAATAGACAAATCCTTAAGGGATTTAGACTAACTAATAGTAGGCTAATAGTAGATATCTAGCTAGGCGAGGTCACGTGGTTATTACGTAATCTATAGGCTCTTTATATATATTTTATAGGTGGAACGTACTATTAGAATCTATAGTAGGCTTAGAAGCCTTATACTATCCCCCTCTAGTAGTAGGATTGTCCTTAACTCTAGAAAGTAAAAAAATCTTAAGATTTCTAAGTATCTTATAGGGTAAAACCTCTATAGAGGGAAAAAAATACCTATATAGAATCTAGAAGGAAAAACTCTAAACCTAGAGCTAAAGTAGATATAATACTACTACTAAGAGCTTCTAGTATATTCGTAATAAGCTCGTATATAATTTATATAGGTCTTACGTTCTCTAAGACGGGTATAGTTATATAGTATAGTAGGTTTATTTACCTAGGCTAGGATTATAGTTAACCTCTATTTCTTCTATTTAGAGGGATAAGAATATATATTATATATAAGTCTTATATACTCTTTATATTATAGGTAGTTAACTCTTATAGGTCTTTTACGTTTATAGTATATACTCTAACGTATTATTACTAGCTACTAGCCTTAGTAATATTATTAGCTAGACTTAAGTTAGTTAATCTCTATATTATTTAATCTAGAGAGATAAAGAAATATACTATACGTAAGCCTCGTAGACTTTTTATATTATAGTACTTATTTATAAGGTATACTTACGCTTCTCTTACTTTTATTAGATATTATCTATATAATAATTAGACGCTCCGCGTATATAGTAGGTATAAGATAGGGTCTCTTAGTATACGTAGAGTAGGTTCTAAACCTAGTCTTTACTAGTCCTTCTAATACTTTTACTACTAGTTTAAGAAGCTTTTAAAGAAGCGTTAGTCGATTATATTAAGTATCTTTACCTATTACCTTATAGAGATTTATAAGCTACTACTATTACTTAAGGCGTAGCCTAAGCTCGTTAATAACTTATATAAGCGCTATATCTCTTACTTTTATAACTCTAAGAATACTAACTAAAAGCGTCGTATCGTAATTAAGGCTAGCTATAAGCGTAGTACTCTAGAGGCTAAGTATATACGCTACTATAGTACTCGCTATAATTATAAAGAGATATATTTAAACTATTTCTCTTAGCCTAAATATACTTTACTTATAAGACGTATATATACTAATTATAAAGCGTAGTCTTCTTATAAGTTCTATAGGGCTAATAATATTTTAGCTTATCTACGCTATACTATTATCTACTATACTAAGTACGATAACCCTACTAATTATATCGAGTATAATTTTATAAAGGTTACTAAGTATACTTTAAAGTATATTAAAAGTCGGAAGGCTTAATCGCTAAAGTATAAGAATACTATTAAGTAGACTAGTAGCGAAGTTATATATAACTATACCTAGTATACTTTATATAAAGCCAATCTAGAGTACTTTAAGATATATTACTACTTATTTTATATATATGTTTTATATAGTACTAACTATAATATTATAGCTAGACCTTGACCTCTAGAGCGCTATAAATACTACTAATATTTATATTAATTCTAAGCTTAAGGATTAGATTTTTTAGAGTATAGATAGTAGCTTTAATAAGTATTACCTTAATCCTACTTATAATAAGAGTCTTAACGAATATAGTAGTTAGCGTAATCTTTAACTATACTAGTATAGACGGGGTATAAATTAATTAAGAGATAGGTTTAGAATTAAGTTCTTTAGGGATTTTTCTTATAGATAGACTTTTTACTAGTATACGTTTTATATACGCCTCGTATACGCTAGATATATAATTTTAATATACTTTTCTCTATAGCTATAGTTGTTTATAATACTTTTAAGATAAATAATAGTTGGAGTTTTTAGAAGTTTTCTATACTAGTAGTAGGTTCTACTATAATATACTAGTAGATCTTCTACTTTCTAGGTTTTAAGAAGCCTTTTTACGCTTATTCTTTAACCCCTTAGGTCTTTCTAGCCTATATTTTACGGGTTACGTAAATTTTAATAGTTCTCTAACTATTCTTCGTATACGTTTTATATCTAGAGGACGTGATCTCTATAGGTATATCTAATAGTATTCGTTAAGGAGTTTCTAATAGTTCTTAAGCTCTAATTTAAGCTTCTACTCGTTATATTCTACTAGCTAACCTAGCTATTAGACGAGGTATTTAGAACTACTTAGGCTGTTTTTATAGGATATAATAGCCTTAACCTCCTATATATCTTCTACTAGATTAACTACCGGGGGCTAGAATCTAGGACGAGCTAAGTGAGGCTCTAATAGTAATATATAGAAGATAGAGTGGAGTTGTTTTATAGATAGTAGTAGCTTAAGCTTATATATATATATCTCGACCTTTTTAATAATAATAAAAGGGCTAAAGAACTTATAATTAAGCTTCTTATATAGGCGCTTTATACGAATATTTTTTACTAATAGTAATATTTTATCTCTCTTCTTAAAATACTTATCTAGGCGGCGCTTATTATAGTACTTTACTTAGAGTATTTAAGAGTAGTAGATAGCTTTCCTTATACGCGCGTATACGCGTCGTATATAATCTATATACGCGGAGGCTACGGTCGGCGTAAGAGTAATATTTACTACTCTATCTAGAGCCCCTACTATTAACCGTAGCTGGTCTAGGCCTTTAAGGCCGTTAAGGGTGTTTATTTCTACCCTAAAACTTAAAAGATTTAGAATTATCTTCGTTAACGTGTATTCCTTATTATTATAGGCGTATACTATTATTAGTAGTAGTAATATCTAGTTATCTTACTCCTAGTTAGCGTAGATATAGAGGTACGACTTAATTTCTTAATTCTAATATTTTATCTAGCCATCCATCTATAGGTGGAAAGTAGTACTAAACCACTACTTTATATTAAGATTATAATAGAAGTTTAACCAGTACTTACTAGTAAATACTATACCTTTATCTAATACTAGGGAGTCGGGTATAATAGTATTAAGGAAGTAGTTATCTAATAGGTAGGCTAACTTCTTTATATTAATACTCTTATGTACTAGAAAGTAGTATACTTTCTTAGTAGCTTGATTAATAAGAACTAAGATTAAGTTATAGTAAGTACCTTTTCTAGTCTATAATTCTAGTAGATTAGTAATAAAATCTAGAAAGAGATACCTCTATAGAAAGGCCTTTATCTCTAACAGCTATAGATAGCTATAGAACTTATATCTTTATATCTTATACCGTTAGTACTTATTATAGGTATAGAAGTACTTCTTAATATCTTTTCTTAGATTAAGCTACTTATACTTATATATAATTATTTTATAAGTACGCTTAGAGCCGTAGTAGTCTTCTAAAGGGTTATTATAGTTATACTAAAGAATCTCGTCCCTTAAAAGAGTATTATTAGGTATATAGATCTTTAGTCCGTAATATAGGAGTCTAAGATAGTTAATAGACTAGTTTTCTAGAACTAAGTCCTCGCGGCTCTTATTCTTTATCTTTTATATAAAGGTATTAGTATTCTAGCTTTTATAGATAAGGTTTATAAGTATCTATAGATATTAGTCTTTAAAGGAGTTTTTACCTATAGCGGCTACTACTACTATAGAGTAGGGTATAAGACTAGAAGATAGCGTCGTACTTATAAACGTACGTATAATATATATATAGTTTGTATAATCTTCGTAGATAGCCTACTCGTAGAGTAATACTCTAACGGTAGTAATAATATCTAGTAAAAATAGGGGAGGAGATAAATCTTCTTAATTAACTATTATATAAGGGTCTTTTATATACTCTTTATACGCGTCTTATATTATAGAAGTAGTAGCTTCTAGAAAGACTTCTATAAGCTTCTAGGCCCGTAGCTTTTATTATAGTATTAGTAATATAGCGTCTAGATATATCTTCTTATAGATCTTTTTAAAATCTAATACGTAGTTAGATTACTAGCTAAGAGAATTAGCTGGGTTTATAGTCTCTAGCTTATATTTAATCTTAAAGTCGAAGCACGCTAGCTCTTTAGTATAGTATATCTATCGCTCTAATAACTTCTTAGTAGTTATAAAGTATTTAAGATTATTATAATTACTAAGTATACGTATTAGTTACGAGGTATATATAAGAAAGTATTACTAAACCTTAAAATAGATTATAATTACGAGTAGTTTCTTATTATATATATTATAGTATACCTCTACCTTAGTAAACTTTTAACTATAGTAGATAATAGGTAACTAGTATTTTTAGCCCCCTTTTTACTCTTAGAGTTATAGTAGAATAGCCTCTATAGTAAAGTTAAACGCGTCTATAATTAATATTAAAAGGAGTTCTAGATTATAGTAGTAAAGTACTAGTTCTTATATAAAGACTACTTTAAGTAAGCGAAAAGTATACGTAGTAGTATTAGACTAAGTAAACTCTTAGTACTATTTAATAGAACTCTTTTAGGTTACCTTCTTCGCTTTATCTAGTAGTAGCTTTAAAGCCTTCTATATAAGGTTATTTAGTAGCTTTACTAGTATAGAATAATTCTAGATAAAGCGCTTATAGAAGTTTATAAACTCTAAAAAGGACTAGACCTTTCTAAAGCTCTTTAGTATTAGCTAGTCCTAGATTATTTAGACCCTTTTAAAGTCTATAGTAATACTATCTAGTATTATAACGAACCCTAGAAACTCGGCTTATATTATATAGAATTTATATTTTAAGAGTTTCATATATAAGCTCTATTTCTATAAGTAGTCTAGTATAGCTCGTATATACTATACGTATAATTTTTTATTCTAAGAGTAGATAAGAATATTATCTAAGTAGACGATATAGACTATATCTATAAGACTATCTAAGACTATATTAATATAACTCTAGAAGGTAGTAGGCGCGTTAGCTAGGCTAAAAGGTATAATAAGGTACTTAAATAAGCTATAGTAGGTCTTAAATACTATTTTCTACTCGTCGCCTAGTCTAATACGGAGCCTATAGTAGGTATTACGTAAATTAAGCTTGGTAAAGATCTTCGTATAAGATATATAATTTAATAGCTTACTAATAAGGGGTAAGAGATAGCGATTCTTAATTATAATTTTATTTAACCCTATATAATTAATATATAGCCGTATAGTTCTATTAGGCTTTAGAACGAAGAGGATAGGCGCGCTAGTAGAACTCTTACTAGATCTAATTTAACTCTTTTTAAGAGCCTAGTTAAGGTACTCTCTTAAGATAACTAACTTATACTATAAGAGATTATATAAGAGTATCTAAGATAGTATTTTACTATTCTTAAGATTAATAGTATAGTTATACTTTAAATACTAGATAAGCGTCTCTACTAGCTTATCTAAGAAGACGTTAAAGTGGCTCGCGTACTATAAAGATAGGCCGTTAATAGTTATAACTATAACGGCGGCTATAAGAGTATCTTAGTCTTTATAGAGGTCTAGGTACGCTTTATATATAAGGCTAATATAGTTTCGCGTCGCTTAGACTACGAGGACTAAGATACTTAGTAGAAATAGATTAGAGTTTTAATTACTACTATCTTATATTATACGTTCTTCTAGTACTATTAGTATAGAGCGTAAGTAAAAGGCTAGTAGTAGTCTAAGAAGAAGGACTTTATTATCTTCTATAAGATAGGCTATAAGCTCTTTTTTAATTATA
>JAJVDC010000325.1:0-23373 GCA_021436925.1 Neofusicoccum ribis
TGAATGAGGTGTGTGGGGATAGGTGTATGGTGCGGCAAAAAGTAAAGAAAGAACGCGTGTATAAGCAAAAGCAAATAAAGCACGTGATTTGCGGGCCAATGTGGTTGACACATTCTTTGAGGGCATCTAAAATCTGCTTGGCTACTTCGTCCTACGGCATGTCTCGCTTCAATTGGTTGTCCGGCGTGTCTTGGTCTGTTTGAAGCTGCGTAGTAGTGATCTTCATCACCCGGAGACTGTTTCCAGATTGCTTGTGGTACGACTATGGGGGTGAGATAGTAGGTAGGAGTGCCGCTACTCTAGCCCAGTTCCGTTGTTGAGGCTGTTGCTGGCGTGTGGTCTTGAGTTCATGGCTGATCTTGTTTACTTTCTCTGTAAGGTCTATGACCTGGTTCTGCAAAGCCTTGTTTTGGGTGATAAGAGTCTCGCGTTCTTTCTTTACATCTTCTTGCCCTTGCTGTAGAAGCTGAAGAAGGTCTTTTTGCTGAGAGAGCTCTTTCTTCATATATTCTACCAAAAGGGGTATATCTGGCATGTTGATGAGGGCCATCCTCGCTCGCTCTGCGTTTAGGCTGGACTTGGCTTGGGCCTCTGTGGCCTGTGTTTCGGTGTTCTGGGTCTTGGTGGCTTGGGTTTTAGTAGTCTGGGTTTCTTTGGTAGTCTTTCTCGCTTGTGGTGTGGCTTTGCTTTTCCCGGCTGTTCTGCTATCTGTTGGCATAATATGAGAGGTGCTGCGTGTAGTCCTTCCTGGGAGTGTTTCTTCTCGGTTAATCCTTAGGGTTCGGACAGCTGTAGGGGCCTGGGGCGAGACTGGGTTGGTGGGGCTCTGCGCCCGGGGTGTATGGGGCTCTATGCTCTCCATGTCACCCGGGTCTTGCCGGCGCACGGGCCGGTAGGGTGAAAATTTTTGTGGAGAGAAGAGACGATGTGGTTGAATTGAGACTGGCTCTTGCGGGCCCTCCGGGGCAGTGCACGCCCTGGGCCTAGGCTGAGTTACTCTCCTGAATGTGCGCTTTCTTTTGCTCTTGATTTTGTGGTGGCGGCAGTTCCGATTCTCGGATTGAGTTCCGGGACCTAACGAGTCTTTTAAATATTGACTTGATTCGTCCTCCGATTGATTGATTCGGAGTGTTTCCCAGCATATACTTAGTATGGTGTCGCGTCTGCGATCTGCGAAGACGTAAGCGAGTGGATTAGTCATCTAAATCTACGAAATTTTCGCATACAATTAAGGCAGTTGGCCATTTACGAACGGTTATACGCCTTGCTAGCGCGTCTACGTATGTGAATTGGTTCGCAGACGCCATCTGCGAAAGATAACGGGGCCGACGCGAAACTAGCTGCGGACTGCCTTCTTTTAGCAAAGCTTTGCGCTATTATTTCGTGTCGAACGGTGCGAGAAAGTAGACGCCGCTGCCTTGTAAATTAAAGCTATCTAAGCTGACTATATACTACGCATTCGGAAGAACACGGGAGCTATTATAGTAGCCTCGGTTGTAGTAAGAAGGTAAGAAAAAGGGGTAGTATAGAGGCTAGTGTAATAGCGTTGAGCTAATAGTAAAACACGTGATTGCGGGCTAATGTGGTTGACATTTCGCATATTCCTTTGTTGAGGACATGCTGAAAACAGATAGCCATATGCGAAACCAGGTATGAGTGCTTATTGGTGCGGGGAATATGTATGGTGTTGAGGTTTCTCTCTATAGATCGGCTGGGACGGCCGCCCCGCCCAAACAGTAGTATGCTATATATAGAGCTCCTCCGCTCAAACCCATGCTCTGCGCTGCTTTCTATATGTGTCTTTTGGTGGCTGACAACCTCATTGTACCCATACCTTGTCACAATGTCTGACCGTCGCGAAATGTTCGACGAGTTCCCAAAACCGGCCGGGAATCGCTTCTCCGCGACGATTACTCCCTCGTTGATAGCTCGGACGATGAGCTAGAGATTACCTGGCTAGAAGTAGCCTTCCTTAAGGCTGTCAAAAGGTTAGAGAACTACTTTGGACATGTTCCGAAGCGCCTGGGGGGTCAACTTAGACGTGGTTTGGCCGAGAGTCTATTGGCGGATCCGGACGACTCTGCCCACTTCTCCGCCTTTACCCGCATGTACCCACCTATCTACCGGGCCCTACGCGAGTGGTTTATAAGCAATACTACCATTGGAAGTGGGCTGCGGACGGTTAATCCTACCCTGGACGAGACGCTCCTGATGTTCATATAGCGAATAGGATAGGGTATTACTACCGACGGCTCTGTGAAGGGTTTATCTTACCCGCCCCGCCAACAAATTCCGAGGACACGGCTGCAATTATGCGTGACCTGAGCGAAGATGGTTTACCCCAAGTCGAGAACTATGAGAAGCACGGCGGACTGCGTCAGGCCCGGCTCGAGCATGCGGTGTTAAAGCTCTTGCTTCAATGCTTGGACAAATCCCTGTACTGTTAAGATAAGTTGTCCTAAGCTTCTGAAGCTTTAAATGAAGCACTTCGTTGGTCTTTTCCCAGTCTGCCTTCTTCCAGTAAGGCCTTGAGGACCGCGGGATGCGGGAGTGGGAGTGACGTTAAAGGTAGTAATAATGGGAAGGTGGCTAGAGGACTCAAGTTTCTAGCAAGTTCTGCAGCTGAGTATTATCTCCTATAGCCATTAGGAAGTAAAGATAAGATCTATAGTGCTCTTACTGCTCCCCTCTCTCCAGGTAATGGTGCCATTTGAGAGAGCTAAGTTAATAGTGAGGCCCTCCCTCTTATTACCCGCCATTGGTAAATCTACGCGTAGAAAGCTAAATAAACCTAATCCTAAACAAGTGAACCTTTGCCCTGCCGAATTTTCGGGTAAATAGTGATGGATTGTGTCAGACTATTTTACTGCCTCAGGTGTCACTCATTTCTCGAATCTTCTCACGGAAACATGGAAGGCATCAATCATGCCCGACTTCCTCGGATCTCTACACTTCCTCGGTTATGCTATGCAGTCATTCATGTATATAAGCAGACCTACTCACCTGTCCCTCAAGAGACAGGCAGAATCTACTCTCTTTTCTGACCTCACAACTCTTTACTCTCAAATCCAACAGATTGAATTACTACTGGCTATCTGAAGAGGCAGGAAGGAGAGGCTACACATACTAGAGATTTTTCCCTGATCTGCTGTTGATAGCGTGATGCGTCTTTGAAGTTCAGTGTCATGGTAATACAACCATTTCCAAGCTGACACCTACCGATTCAGCTTCCCCTCCCCCCTCTTTCCCCCTTTCTTTTTGATCCGAATATCCACCTTGTTCGACCGTGAGCTTCAGAGCCGTCTTCCGGTACTTCCACAACTGTTTATCGAACCCTCTGCCATTCGACGTACCTCTCCTCCCCAGTATGACTCGACCCGAAGAGTCTCTCGAACTCTGCCTTCGTCGGCGCCTTCTTAAGACGCATCGGCCACGGTTTAATAATGGTGTGCTTGGACTTAGCCCGCAAGCCAACGCCTTTAGCCACCCCATCGAAGCCATGGCGCTGCTCGTATCGTGTCCAGAGGCTGTCAAAGTCGCGGAAGAGGTCGAAAGCTTGAATGCGTCGTATAGAGTCCGCGTTACCACTCTGTGCGGCCGTCGACTGCTTTACAGGGGGCAACAGAGCAACCACGTGCCTCATCTCGCGCACCATGATATCCATCATGTCGGCATTGGTCTGAACCTCGGTAACGGCGTTGATGAATAACGTGACTAGCGTTGCGCAGGGGTTCTCATCAAGTGGGCGGAGGAGGGGAGCGAAGATGTCCAGGCACTTAGATCCGAGGTATCCCCCATCGGCAATGTTAGAAACCTGCAGAGATTAACGTTGATCTAGCCTTCCGAGTGATAAAAACATACTTCGATCCGGTCAAATGACTTCGTCAAGTTAAAGTCATTCGCCAGAGTTTTAGGCAGATCGATGGCGTCGACGTGGAGCAGCACGAAACTAATCTTCATCTTTTGCACCTTCTCGCAGAAATCCATGAGCAGTTCGCTGATGTGGAAAAAGAGGCCGCCATAAAGGTCGTTCTTCGCTAGCGGCGTCTTCCGTAGAGCATCCTCAATCGCCCACCCAGCAAGCGGATCCGCCGAATCCATCATCGGCCAGACATCCCTTTCCTGGAACATCGTCCTAAACCCGCATCAATCAGCACACAATTCACAAATCTCCAGAAGGGAAATGGACGCAAAACTCACGGATTCGGCACGTCGAACGCCCTCGTCGCGGCCCCAAACGGCATCAGCACGCCCTCGCTCCGGAACCGCATTGTCGCGGCGCGCCACGCGGGCGGCTGGCAGAACAGCGCGCGGTCCACGTAGTCCCTGCGAGCTGGCGAGACCACCGTCGCGCCCCTAACGCGCTGCGCCTCCGCTGCAGTCAGCCCGGACGGCACCTCCAGGTACGCCTGTAGTGCGTCCCAGCAGCGCTTCGTGAGCACTAGCCGCGCCGAGCATCTCCCGTGAGTGAAGGTCTTGCCGAGGAGCTGGTCGGGCAGCTTGGATGCGGTTTTGGCGCAGGCGGCGCGGATGAGGGGGAGGACAGTGGAGTGTAGGCGTTGCAGGACGGACGGGGGTAGGAGGGCCGAGTACCATGTGTGTAGCATAGCGGCCGCGGCGGCCGGCGCGGGGACGACGTAGAGGGCGGTGAGGAGGATAATAGCGTTACGAGCGACAATATCGAAGTCACGGTCGTTGATGACGGCGGTGATGTCCTGCGAGGAGATTGAGGCGGAGGTAGACGTGATGCCGGCGATCGTCTTAACCACGTGGCGCAGGTCGCCGGATGCTTGGGTTATGAGTTAGCTGGATGGGAGGTGCTGGCTAGGTGAGGAGAGTAGAGGTGCGTACCGGCGAAGAGAAGGCGGAGGTCTTTAACGTATGTCGCACCCTCATTGTGTGCCAGGTTGAGCATGTCCAGCGCAGGCACGTTGCCCCAGAAGAATTTCTTCTTGCCATACGTCACCGTCTTATCAGCAGGACTAGTGACATTTCTGACGAAGGCTGGCTTGCGCTGCTCGGATTCATAGGAGGGCCGCCATGTGGTCTTCATCAGTTTAGACTTGCAATCGGTCTTATGCTGCTTCCAGTGGCTCTTCTGGCATTCTTTGCTGCAGTACTTTGGGTTAGAGTTAGCATTTGACATGTCTGAGATGCATGATCGGTACTTACTAGGACAAGATAGCAGTCGGAACATGCTTTGATTCCGACCTTATGGCATTGCTTACCAGTGGCCGAGTTGATGTTTGCGCATGGGCACTTCTCGGGGAAGACCAGCCTGTCTTGTAGAGCTTGGTCCCTATCTGACATCTTGATAGTCCGGCCCTTTTGGTGTTAGATGTGTTAAACTTCCGTAGAGGGAGGACAAAGTCTCTACTATCGCCTTCTAAAGCAGGAAGTTGAGGGCCATTGTTATTTATGGCGTGGCTGCCTCTGGACACTAGCGGCGCTGCAAACGCCCATAGCAAGTGTCTTTCGCACACGACCAACGCTCACGTGAAATAGCACATTGACCTACATGGTAAGTACATGACTCTTCGGTCGGCACCAGATGGTCTATTGGATGGCACGGAGTTTTGAAACATATGTCTTTCCCGTAGGGCCGCTGCTCCATCCAACGCATGCTTGGATGCATCTGACCGGCCGGGTGTATACATGTGTTGAATGCATACCGCACAGGAGACTAGAGACGTGGCACGTTAGGCCTGCGGCAAATAGATTGGCGGTGTGGTGTGGTGCGGCGTAGACTTGCAGCTAGGCAAAGATATGATGGGAAGTTGCAGCACCGAAATACGCTAGTCTCCGCAAGCAAGGTTATGCGTCAGGCGGTGAGCATGACGCCGTTTGCTTGTGGAACCATAGAGGGAAAATCATAACACTTCTAGTAGCCTCAACGTAATTCCCCGTGGAAAGATGCTTCCGTATATGCGAGCTGTAGGATACCGGACTGTCAGGTTTTTTGTGGCATTCCCGCTATGTGCCACGTCTGAAACCTTCTGCGCGACAGGCTGCAGCGTTGCGATGTATGAGTTTCGGCTGGTTGAATGATCCAAGCTCCCTGAAGTAGATCAGCGCTTTGAATGCGAACAAACAATACTAAATTTCTTACGCAAGCATTTCTTCAATTTACGGCACCTTTGCTTTGCTGCTTTGACAGTATGATGCCACTCAGTATTGCAGTGCGTGACCCAAATGACTGGTAGGTTCGCGGCAACGCGGGGCAAAGCAGGGCTAGTCGTGACAAACACCCAAGGAAGGGCACTCGATGAAGTAGAGAGATAAGGTAGCTCTCAAGAGAGCCAGTTCTCTAGTTCTTAGAAGCTTTGGTGGAGACACATAGAATGACCGGCAGACACCAGATATAGCTTGATAGTGTGTCCATGATGCTTTGATATGGATACGATTCCATAAAAGCCGCTGCGGTAATGTAACAAACGCTCCATAGTGACCATCCCAGACCCTTCTGGCCCGGTAGCTAGGAGACGACTTAATTTACCGGCTAATTTAGAATGATAAACTAGCGCTATGGAACACTCAAACAACTCTCCTGTGCATACCAGATTGTGGCAGGAGAAAGACTACGCTGCATGCGGATACCCACTTCTACTGCAATATACCGATGGTGAGCTTTTTGGTAGGCAGGGGTTCTGCATTGCAGAAGAGAACTACATCTGCCTCGTATACTACAGATCGGAACAGCGCAAAGGCATTACGCAGCCTAGCATTCTCCTCACTTTATCGTGCATCACTGGAAATATATGTCTGTAGACTATTCAAGACCTTCCCGTCCAAAAGAGCGACCCTCTATTCGATTGCGGCCTGAACAATACAAAGCTCCTTTACGCTAGGGAGCGCAAAATGGCAGTTCTGGATCCAGAAATTCGGTCTCTTGAAACCCTCCTCAACCACATCGTACTTCCAGAGAGGCTTCCCAGCGGACAAGGAGACGACACCTCCGGCTTAGAGACCGAGCTTGCCGACGTCTTGATCCATGCCATCGAAGCTCTAGCCAATGTTGTACCTGATCCGCAGTTGCCAACGTGGGACGATGTACGGGGGGCGATTCTTGTTGCCAAGGAATTGAACAACAACGGTGCTGTCGGCGGGCTCGAGAAACTTAGTATGCTGCAACATTTTCGCGGGCTAGCGGCTGGCGAGCTTCTGATCTTGCATGTGAAAGAACAGAACGCGGGACTGCTCGTGAGGAGGCCTCCCAGGCGAGTTCCCCCTCGCCCAATTTGCACCATGCGCAAAGCTAACGTGTATTTAACTCAGCCCACAGAGCCATATCGTCGAATTTGAAGCGTTTGAGGCCTCAGCAAAGTCAAGAGACGTTCTAGCAGCCGAGAGCGCCCTGCAGTGGCGATTTCCCGGCGCTGCAGCAGCCATTCCGTTCAACACCTTCGCAGACGACTCATTTCAACAGAACCTAGCAGATTTTCTCGAGCAGTGCAGCGGCGAATCGTTCGAGGAGTTTGCTGCGCACGCGCGCAAAGCAGGCGCAGACGTGGTCGAGACTCGAGACACAGCAGACCCTGCTCTAGTATCACAACTGCTCATGACCATTCTAGAGGCATACGGCTGCAGGCTATCTCCTCCCCTACTCCACAAGCGGGTGCGCGATGACGTGGTCTGGGAAGCCGGGGCTGAGACCCCATGGCGACGATCTGCCTATTGGCTAGTGCTCCGAGTAGGCCTAGCCAGGTACCTCGACACGACGTATGGGCCTGAGGCCGGACGGGTACGCTACAAGCTCCTTATCTGTGTGGTGCTTGCCCAGCTGCTCCGCAGGTCAACCGGTGTCGTCAGCGTCGAGCTTCTGTGCAATCTCAGAGCAAAGCTGGCCCGGCGTCTGTCCAAGCTTGAAGCGGATAGGATTAAATGCCCGCCCAGCGCCGTGGACATCAACACGACGGTGTTTCCGGCCTTGGGATCATTTTTCCACGACACGCTCAAGAACGCCACCGACCACATCAATGCAACATGGAATGCGTTTAAGCGCACGATCCAGCGGCCAGCACACACTCTGCCACGCCGTGCTGATCGTAGTAGCTTGCGCTTGAGGCTCCCCAACAGCGGCGAAATTCTCGAATCCATCCTTGCCAGTCCATCTCCACTCGACGACAGCCACCACCAACAAGTGTCGTTTGACATAAATGGCGACGGCCAGGCCTCAAGATCATTCTTCGATCGCTACTCGCGGCTGAGTGCTATTGAAAAAGAGGTGACGGACGGTATATTCGAGGGCAGGCTAACTGGACTCAGCGACGAGAAGGCTTGCATGGAGATATCGGCGGCGATTGAGCGCTACCTGGAGGACGTCGGATCCGCATATGACGGCCTTCCCGAAATGCAGAGCGCCAAGGTCCTAACGGTCATGGACATGTGGATGATGATGGATGAGCGCGCAACGACCGAAATAGGCCTGCTTCTTGACTACAGCCCGACTGTCCCGGCAGCTGCGCTCGACGTCCTTCAGCTGCCTAGCAAAGCTGAAATGTGCCGTCTGCAACGCATCCAAGACTACCTGCAGTCCCGCACCGAAAGGGCTGGCGCTAGTGCGCCTACCATCTTCGACAATCCGAGCAAGCGCTGTTTCGCCGTGCGGTACTACAACGAATGCGATGATTCTAGCAAGATGGCCAAGCTCAACCAGAGGATCGAGACGCAGGCAGAGGGCATGTGGAAGAAGAAAACGAAGGAATGGGAGAAACGCAGCAAGGATTACGAGGACCTGTCGCTCCAGATTACGCAAACACAATGCCTGTGCGGCAAAGCTAGGCGCCGGGAGAGGAACAACGACCCTGGCTGCGAGAAGTGCGAGATGAAGCAGAGGAGGAGAAAGATGGGAATTGTCATACACGAGCACTTCTTGCCAGAAGATCAGGCGCAGAGGAAGGCTGTCATCTTCGAGCTTCGGTGTCCCCCAGTGTTCGCAGCCTATCGCACCGCCGTATGGAGCATCCTCAGCCGGCTAGGATACCTGGACCTAGCGGCATCAACCGAGGCTACCTACGGGCTGCGGGAGTACAATAAGCTGGCACCGTTCCTCACGCGGCCGGTCGGGAACATCTCCCTATCGTCCAAGACAAAGTCACACTTGAGGACTCACTACAAGTGGGCACGTCTGCCGGTAGAGCTTGACAAGGTTCTTCGACCCCATGGCATGACGTTCAGCTATCAAGATACGGTAACACGGATCTGGTGTGCGCAAAAACCAGAGCCATCGTTCGCACATCTCTGCCAGTGGATGATCCCGTCTGGCTCGCCGCTAGTGCAGCTTCAGTCATTGCCCAGCTTTGCCGTCGACACCGGAGGCCCTTCATCAAACGAAATTCTGGCCAGCCAACCACAGTGTCCCAACGGCCTCAGCGTGCAGGAGTTTACAGCAGTCCAGAGCCTGTTCACCGGAAGGCATTGCAGATGGCCTTCTATCCTGATCGAGCTCGGGTCTTCGCACCTAAACTTTAGCAGTGAGGCCATCACACTGATTATTGCGCAGTTGGCGGTGCATGCGGGACCGGCCGAGCCAGGCGACCCGCTACGAACCATTCACTGCGTCTTCCGTGACGACGTATTTTGCGCACAACTGGCGAGCCAGATCGCCCAGTGGCTGGAGCTTATCGCCGCCAACTGGCACGAGGCACACATGATGAATATGCTCATCACGCTGCTGCTGCGGCTCGCATCCCTTGCGACTGGGCCCGCTAAAACACGCGCGATGGATCTTGTCGAAATGGCCCAAGGCATAACCCATGAGTGGATGGGCCGACTGCGCAGCGAATTACACCAGGCGGCCGACTGCGACGCCTCTCAGAAGCTCTCCCGACACATGGTTTGGGCGGCGCTGCTCTGCAGAAGAACTTGCGCAGCATACACCGACGAAGCCGCTCCAACTTGGAGGCTGCAGCCGCGAGCTCTGCAGCGTTTCATCGAGGCTTCTATCGCATTGCAAGAAAACCTTCACAGCGATCCTGCCGCGCTTCCGAGCTTCTTGAAACTATCCCTGATTCGAGATGTTAGGATGCGCAGGTGGATGAGCGGGTTTATGCGAGCCTCCATTGAGCATAACCCTCAGAGCCTGACAGCTGCCGTCGACAGCGTCTGGCCGAACGGCGCACATGCAGGGCTTAGGCAGTATTCACACCCCAAGTTTATCCACAAGCCGCCTCAGCAGTGGATTGAGCTACAGATGGATTGGCAGGAAGGTGCACGGCGGCAAACGGTGCACTACGATGTGCTTGACGGCCGCCTTCTTGTCGACGGCAAGCCTCTCAGCCGGCTGCCTAGCGAGCACCAGGACTCTTGGATGCTCAAAGAACTTTTCGGCAGGCAGAGCTTGCTCACATATCCCTCCTACCTGCCCGGGATGCTCTATATGCTGAACTTTGCCCCCCGCGGTCACGAGATCCATCTCGGCACGCGCGAAAACCGTCTGATTATCCGCGCCTGTTACCGCGGCGCCCTCCTAGAGCTGGTCCCAAGAAATACGTTCGGAAGCCCCGAGAATCCGGACCTTCCCGCTTCTCTGGTGGAAAACTGTGTCCACTGGCTTAATCTGACGACGGGAGTGGTCGAAGCGCGGCAGAAGCCTAGCATCTGGATCCAAAAAGAGAGCAACTGGACCATCGATATCCGACGCCGCCTCGCACGCCGCCGCAGGGTTTTCCTCATCGACCCGCGCAGCCCTTTATTCGATAGGGTCGCAGGCGTATTCTGCGGGTTCGAGAACCGGGCTCACTTGGCCGTCTACCAGCCGCAAAGCGCTAACGGGGGGTTATCAGTTGAACTACGTCGCCTCGACCTAAACTTTTTCGTCAATGAAGCAGGGCGGCTGTACTGTCGGGAGCTCCGGGGAGAAGTGGACCCAGACCAGGACGCGGGCACGTGGTACGGGTTGGACTCCAAAATCGTCCTTCGCGACGACCAGAACCCGCATCAGCGCAGCATTCTTGTTCCTCTAGGCCCGCTTTCATGGGTACGCCGCGGGATTCACGTCGCGCTGCACGTAGAGAATAGCGGAAACTACGGCATCTTTGCCATCAACACCATCCTCGGCCGCTTAGACTGCCCGGCAGAGGCGCGGCTGCTCTTCTTCAAGGCCTTGCTGCACGCATACACGTCCTCCATCGTACCTGACCCGCTCACGCTCCGCACGGGAACAGAAGAGGCGCTGTACTGCCTGCGTGCCGGTCAGAACCAGCCGTGGACGCCGCTAAACCCTGCTTTTGCGCAGTATCTCGACCTGCTAGCGAAGCTAACGCCGAGGCGGGTGTACTATCCCCCGGATGGCAAAGCGATGCAGCAGATCTCCTGGGACGCTCATCTGCCTGTTGCCACGCAGAACGATTCCTTCAGTGCGTTGGTTGCAGAAATATACGAGAAGTCGCTGCGCCTATCAGCGTTTTCGTCAGTGGAATCGATGGAGCTTTCGCTGGAGGACACGGGAAGCCCCCATCTCCGAAGGCGCAGCAGCGCGCGGCGGAGTGCCTTCTGGCGCGTGGATTCCCACGACTCGGACGTTCTGGGATGTCGAGACATGCTGTATCACTCTCGCGACCACCAGGTAATAGGCAGCAGGCACGTCGACGTCTTCGAGAGCGTTACGCTCGTCCATACGTGGCGTGCAGAATTTCCTGTCCGGCCAGACCTTGCCGGGCTGCTGCGGAGGTGGCCAGTCATTCAGATGTGCGGGAGCCATCCAGATAGGCTGTTGCTGAGCAACCTGTTCAGCGCTGACTTTGCAATGGAGTGGGGTACCCTAGTCAGCCTCTGCCGGCGGGCCCGTTCCGCGGACAGCCACTTGCTCTGCTTCGTGCTGGGCGCCATTTCATTCCGGCAGACCCTCGACATGAGCCTTGTTAGGACTCTGATTGCTTTTGCCGTCTCGGACGACCTTAAAGCATTGGAGCCTCCGGCCTGGCCCTCGTACAGCCGCTTCGAACCTAACCAGGCACCATCGGTGAAGCACCTCCTACAGTTGTTAGATCCGTTCCGCAATACCCATGAAGCTGGCAGCATTGTTTCAGAAAGAATGCATCGAGAGCAGGTCGACGTCTACTGTAGACAACTGGCCGAATTTCTCTTGTCGCAATGGCCATGTCCCACCCCAACATTGGACGGGTTTTCAGGAGACAATCCCCTCCTTCTAGATGTTTCCGGGGCTATGGACGCCGTTGAGACGGACTGGATGCGCTTAATACAGAATCGGGAACTCTCTGGATGGGTTACGCGCGTCCAAGGTACCCTAGATCGGCTTTGCTCCACGATAAAAATCCAGCTTCCCGAGGCCTTTGCCGACGGTACCGACTTCGTCCTACAAGAACGCCGCGAAAGAGATGTGCCTTGCCTTGGAGATGAGTTACTAGGTAAGCAACACGTCTTTTGGGCCCAAGAAGACGGTAGGAAGCCCGGAGACCACCGATACTTGGCCGGGCCAGCGCACGTAAGCCTTTCGCCAGGGCGTTCCAATTTGGCCTGTGAAGCTCCGGTAAACCAGATCTCTTCAGAGCAGGCGCAAGAGCTCAGGGGAATTATAGCAGGGATGATCGCTTCACAGTCAAATGTTCGAAGGCAGCACGGACAGAGTCTCGAGCGAAGTCTACAGGCTCTAGAGACCGTCCAGGGCAGCACCTGCGTCCAAGACGGGGCTACGAAGCCATTAAACAGCGTGCTTCCGCCTTCTGAAGTCGCCCGTAAAGCGGTGTTGGCCCGCTTTAAGCAGATTTGCCAGGCTCTCGAATGCGACGACCCTCGCGTGGCCTGGCTCAAGCACGGTGGGCTATGGCCGTGCATTAGCCCCGTCACGCTCCTGGAACAGCTGCGTACCGTGGCAAAGACCAGGTTTGGATTCGGCATGAGGGATTCCCTTGTCGAGTATGGTGTGTCGATCACGACTTTGCAGCAGCAGCTCAGGATAGACGACGCGCGGATGCGGAAGAACACAAAGGCTGCAGACGAGGAGGCCGGCAATCCAGGACACGAGAGCTGGAATCCTGCAGAGTACCCAGACTGGCTTCTACTAGAGATCGACGGGAACCTTTTAATTCGCCGCGAGCAGGTTGACGTAGCCCTCTCCACGATATCCCCACCCTCCGGTGGCAATGCAGTCCTGCAGATGAACATGGGCCAGGGGAAAACCTCGTGCATCGTCCCCATGGTTGCCGCGGTCCTTGCAGATTCGAAGCGGCTCTTGCGCATAATCGTGCCGAAAGCGCTACTCGTGCAGACGGTGCAGGTTTTGCAGGCACGGCTCGGCAACCTGCTCGGCCGCGAGGTGAGGAGTGTGCCTTTCTCCCGCCAGACGCCGACAACGGTTGAGTCGGTCGACGCGTTCCTCAGTATCCACGGGGACATTATGTCTAACTCCGGGGTGATCGTGACATTACCGGAGCATGTCCTATCGTTCAAGCTAAGCGGGACACAGCAACTCCTGGATGGCAAAATCAGCGAGGCCAGGCACATGATCGGGGCGCAGAAGTGGATGAATCGAGTGTGCCGTGACGTGCTCGATGAGTGTGACTTCACTCTAGCCTCCCAAACACAGCTGATATATCCATCGGGGCCCCAGACCACCTTGGACGGCCATCCTTCCCGCTGGCAGACTGCTGAAACGTTACTCAATCTAGTTCAAAGCTACATATGGGGTTTGCAAGAAGACTTCCCTCGGAGCATTGAGGTTGTCAGCAGGCATAATGGCGGCTTCCCTTGGCTGTTCTTTTTGCGCGCTGATGCGGAAGAGGCCTTGATCGTGCGGCTCGCGGACCACATCACACGAGGTAAAACATCGATCCTCTCTCTTAAGGACTGCTCACCAGCGGATCGCGAGGTTGTGAGACGTTTTATCAGCGAAACCCATGTTCAAGAGACCGATGAACAGTGCATAAAGACAATTTTTGCCGGAAGGGAGCTGATGAGGAAGAATACGTACCTTCTCAGGGGGCTCTTGGCGCACGGGATCCTCCTCCTTACGTTGAAGAAGCGGTGGAATGTCCAGTACGGCCTGGATTCCACGCGTGAGCCAATCTCTGTGCCGTACCATGCGAAAGGAGTCCCGTTCGACCAAGCTGAATGGGGCCATCCCGATGTGGCCATCTTGTTCACATGCCTTTCCTTCTACTTCGCAGGACTCCGTCTCACTCAGTTTCAACAGTGCGCTCAGCTTATGATCCAATCAGACGACCCAACAACTGAGTATTGTCGCTGGACTGGGAGCTCTCCAACTTTGCCCGGCCGATTGAGAGAGTGGAGCCTGATCAATGTGGACGATGAGGTGCAGATGCACGAGCTTTGGAATCACCTGCGGCATAATGTCATCGTCATCGACTACTTCATGAACCACTTCGTGTTCCCCGTCTACGCAAAGCAGTTCCGCACTCAAATCTGCACTTCCGGCTGGGACATCCCTCTATGTAGACCCGAGACGCCCGAGAGCGCGGTTCAGCCAGAGGACACACACGTCCCAATGACTACCGGATTCAGCGGAACGAATGATAACCGCACATTGCTGCCGCTGACGATTAAACAGCGCGACCTTCCCGGGCTCATGCATACCAATGCGGACGTCCTGGCTTACCTACTTCAGCCCCGAAATCGAGGATACGTCCTCGCGGCTGATCATGGTAGACGTGTTTCGGAGGAAGCATTGCTCTATAAGATCAAGGGGCGTGGTATCCGCATACTCATCGATGCTGGCGCTCAGATACTCGAAATGGACAACCTTACCTTGGTGAAGACGTGGATGCGCGTAGACAGCAAAGCTAAGGCGGCGCTTTACTTCAACACCGAGAATAGGCCGTTTATCCTATATCGTAGCGGTACCCAAGTTCCTCTTCTAGCTTCTTCGCTGGCCAACGACCTCAGCGAGTGTCTCGTGTACCTGGACGAGGCGCATACCCGCGGCACAGACCTCAAGCTGCCGCCAAATGCTAAAGGAGCCCTGACCCTAGGACTAGGCCAGACGAAGGACCAGACAGTTCAAGGTTTGACCCTATCTCGATGGTGGATCTTGTAGGCACAGCACTAACATCTGATTGACAGCAGCCATGAGATTACGGCAGCTGGGAACAACCCAGTCAGTGGTCTTCTTCGCGACACCAGAGGTGCACCAGAGCATCCTTGACCATAATAAAAAAGAGAATAAAAGTCACATTGACTCGCACGACGTTGTAAACTGGCTACTGGAGCAAACCTGCCGCGGAATCGAACAGCTCCAGTCGCTCTATCTCTCACAAGGCCTGGATTTCTGCTGCCGCTCCGAAGCTGCCGCCAAATTCCCAAACTACCTGACGGACTCGCAGGATCGCGCAGCCTACCTTAAAGAGATTCGGTGTGTGGAGAACCAAACACTTGAGGGAATGTATCAGCCGAGACAACAGCTGGGGATCGCCGAGATCCTAGAGCAACCGTCGCTGGCGACGGCGGGCTTCTTGACGGAACTGGCAGGCTACAACCACACGATTGAAATGGTTGCTGAGTGCACAACAAGCCACTTAGCCCTGCAGGAAGTCGAGCAAGAGAGGGAGGTAGCGCATGAGGTTGAGGCTGTTCGGAAGGTGCAAAGGCCGATCTACTATTCTGCGCTGCCGTACGGAGGGCTTCATCAGGATATCCAACGCTTCGCAAGGACGGGAGAAGCGAGGGTCACTGCTGCTGGGTACGAACCGGTGCTGACCGCCATCAAGCACACGCAAACGGGCCAGAAGTACGACATCGACGCTGTATTGTTCAGCCACAAGTTGTTCGTTTCCAGAGAGTTTTCCAAAACGGTGAAATTGAAGCGACCAGACGACACTTTTCTGGTAGGCATGCGCCAGTCCAGATTGCTCTTTTCTATAACATTGTTGGGCTGACTCTACCGCAGCGACCCGTTAGTTGGGTACTCTGGGGTGCGCAGACGCAGGCTGCTGTGATTGTAACTCCAGAGGAGGCTGAAGACCTGATCCCAATGCAGCGCGATTGCAAATACCCAATGACACACTTGACGACGTACGCTGCTCCGATTACTCGTAGAATGTTGCACTTCAGTCGACTCAGCTACTACGCCATTCCAAGCACGTCATCCAATTCCCAAGCACCCGAGTGGCTAGTAAATGAGCTCGGCCTGTTTGCTGGTCGTCTATATTTCGATTTAGAGGAATACGAGGGCATGAGAAAGCTTCTTGGCGTCCACAACACCGACGACACCCTGACTAGAAGAGCCTGTCCTACTGGAACCTCGTCCACCCACGTCGCAGGCCCAGAATCCCGTCACCAGAATTTTCAGCTCTCGACAAGTACCGCGAACACGCTGATGTTCATCCAGGAGTGGCTAGGAGTCAGGCGAAAGGGACAAGAGTTTACGAACACCCCGATGGGATACATGTGCGAGGAAAAGCCGCTGACCACCCAACATCCTTTCTTTACCAAATTGTCCGGGACGCACATGCCGGATGATTTACTCGAGCTTCCAGAGAAGACTATCCAATTCGAAGCCGGCAAACCCCAGATTTTGAACGCCAATGATTCTAATGGCTCGGAGACCTCCAGCATTGGCTGCGACACGGACCTCGAGTAGAGGAGGAAGCGGAGGGTAACTATATAAGTTTCCCCTTCCTCCTCCATTCCCTTTCTTTTCTCTTTCTTTTCTCTAGCTTAGAAACTTTAGTCAATTTCGAGAATCTGACTTGTTCTTCTTGAGTCGTGACAGCGTTTGGAAAGAAGAAGATTGGCCATTGCTCGAACGGCTTCGAGCCGGGGGGGAAATCCTCGCGAATCTAAGTCGATGATGTACTTGGTAATAACCTCCTCTTGAAGCGGCGTGAGATTTTGAGCTTTGGGCGTGTAATCGCGTCGTGCTGTGATTCCGTTACGTCGTCGCCGGAGTGTGGTGCGGGAGACGCTATACGTGTCTGCAGCGCGTCGTTCGCTTTCAATTTGGTTTCGCTCGATAGCCTGTGATGCTAGGAGTATATTTACTTCATATAAAGAAGATTGACGTTTTGGTTGTTGATGCATCGCGTTGCAAAGTAAGGAGGACGCGTTTTGTTGGTGGGGTGGACCGCATGCTTGTGTGACACGTTAGAGCTAATAAGGCAGCAACCGGACTATAAAAGCCAAGAGTCCGTGAATAATATACCTTTATATCTTCGTCACATTCTAATACTACGATTATACCTGATTCTACTGGTAGCAATGAGTTCTCATCCCAACGCACCTACGCTTTGTGAACCCTTCAGTCCCTGGAATTACCTGCGATACGCTTCCGCCTCGGAGGCCCAGGTCTACTATGAGAAGAATTACCATGAGCTGAGGGCGTTCTGTGAATGTCCCAACTTTCGCATTGTCTTCCCGCGCGCGGCGCGTGCTGAAATACCTCCTATTCGCGACTCCGTAAGAGACTAATAAGTGTTGACTTTAAATTTGCGAGTGCTCACTTCTTTCCCATTCAGTTCCCTGAATTCTTTACACATCCGCCAATGGCCACCTCACCACACACGCCGCACGTGTTACCCCCATCAATTTCTCCGACCGTTCGAAGGATGAAAGACCCTCGAGAAATACCCTATCCGTCAAATCCCTCTACGGACCATATCCTGGACTCGCCACAGATGCGGCGCTATTATGAGGAAATTTGCCAGGAGCATAAACGCCTTAAGGAAAAACAAGGCGTTTCCCTAGAAGGATACAACCAATATAGCGCTATAAATCAGAGAGCTACGATACGAACGACTAAGTCGCATTAAACTGGACTTCGGAGCGATGGGTGGAGTCTACATTTGTAGCAAAGTAGATGATCTTGCAATGTAGTAAGATTCTTGGCATGGTGTGGAGAGGAGGGTTAGGGAGGTACCCTGTATACCCGCCTCTCGCGCTAACTACAGTCGGACTAGCATACAGTCATCTGATTCGCTACAACATTCGATTACAGATGCGGCACTAGGACAGTCTTTTATATCCCTATTCCTAGAAGAACGCAGAGAGAAAGAGGAGACGGTGTTCTAAATCGTTAATGTTTTTCCATACTTTGTTCGGAAGGATAGACTGCTGAGGTGGAAATCTCGTCTTATACCAGTAGATGCTCGGTGGTGTATTGTGCTCATCGAGGACCAAATAATACTCGCACTCGGATTCATTCCACCAGCCTAACAGAACTCAGGCGACCGGTTCAATCAGCTAGTTCAGTATAATAGGATCGCCCCTACCACCCTCTTGCTTTCGCTTATATCTTGACGCCGATTCCCCTGCTGGTGCCGCGTATCTGCCATCCTTGAAAACAATCTCCAAAACCAGCAACTCAAGGGTCATAAGAGAAGGCAAATTTCTGACTATTTTCGCCCTCCCATCGTCTCTCCTGCCATCATATGTTAGGAGCTTATCGCTTTCTCTCCAATGCAGAACGAAGTGGTTGTTGTTTACGATTTCGATGGCGGCCTTGAAGTGGTAAACCGTGACGACTCGTATCCATTTCGTATGCATGCCGGCCGTATCCATCTTGGGAAGAAACGAGAAAACGCGGTACTCCTTATCGGGATCCAACTCCAATTCGCCGAACTCGCGTGGCTGGATCACAAGACGCGGCGGCATACGATCAAGAACTATAGATGCCCGTACCATCTTCTCGTCACATCCTTCATTTGGACAGGTATGTGTTGTCCACTGGAGGTTAAGCGTCGCTGTCGCTCTCCTAACGAAGTCAAGATTTTCGAGAGGAACTAGCTGAGCACCGTCAAGCTGCTCTGACTTCGCAAATATACCCAGGTCCCGGGCTCTGCCTAGAAGCACAGCAGGGTTGTCGTTGTCGCCCGGTTTAGCACACGTCCTACACCAAGTTTTCCTCCGGACGCGAAGGGTAGTTTGGGGCAATTGAGTCGCGATCTTGTGCCAGACCCGATATATCGACGTGAGTTCTCCTAGCTTCTTCTGTGCGAGATGGTAGTAAAGAGGGGATAGAAATGCCCGTGCAGTGTTTTGATCTCGCCGGGGTCTTTCTGCGTGGACTGCCAGCGCTAGCGCGAAACAGCCGGCTTCATCGTAGCCGCTGTAGGGAATCCGATCGAAGTCGAAGTTGGTGTGCCCTAGCCCCAGCACAATAGCAAGATGAGCGAGGCAATCCAATCCGCAAGAGTTTAGTTGCTGATGCCACTTCCACCCTTCACTAAAAAAGGGTTGGTCGCTGTCCCAAGTCGCTCCGTCTCGTCGGAGCAGGGCATCTTCTGAAAAAGGTCGTAAGTTAGCCATTGTAGTGTTCGTTGAAGCGTAGTGCGTCGAGTTCACGGAGAAATGCTGGCTGAGGTGGTGATTATCGAGCTCGACGTTTGGGGCGGGGTAGGTGAAGCATAGGCTTATGTCAGATAACGATAAGCGCTCTTATCTAATGTGAATACGAAGGCACTGATCTAACGAAAGGCTAGGATAACGAAAAAAGGCTAGGACAACGAAAAGCGCCTCCTACCATCCAGTATCATAAAACATTGATGGAATTTGTTGTGGAGAAGCTCTGATGATTCAAGTATCAAGCGGGGTAGCTAAGTTAATCTATCCCGCTCGATAGTTCAATTACTAGAGCTTCTCTATAACAAATTCCCTCACTCGTATCGCGATGAAATACAGCTATAGTACTACATATAGTAGGGAAATACCGTCCGTAGTATCAAGGCTTACCCTACGGAAATTAGGTAAAAGAGCAATCACGCCTACGTAATCTTAGAGATGAAAAAGTTTGTGTTAAATCGTTGATGAATAAGTGTGATTTATTGATGATGGCATGAAGAGGAAGAGAATAGGTGACCCGTCCGCCTCTTATATCTAAGCGATGTGGTGTGATATAAGAAGACCTCCAAATACGTGATATCCAATAGTTTGTAAACATTTAAAACGACTAATTAGTATATCTAGCGCAATTCTACAAGAATACCTATATAGGCGCATCTACTAAGTTGCTTAGAATCTGAAGTGCCTCCGGCTTTTTTTTCGAAATATAGGGCTCTTCGTTGTACTGGAAGGAGGTTATTCTCTACTCTAGATTAGGAAGAGTATCTAAGCTCGCTAGATAGTAGTCCTAGTTTTCCTCTATAATCAAGTCGCCCTCGTAGTGTTAGTGTAACGGTTGGTGGTTGATAATAAGTAGAAGGCACGTAAGGAGGCGAAGGTAGTGACGTTACGCGCTTTTAAAACTTCATAGCGCTCGTTTGTACGTAGATTCTCGCACTTCGTGCGACCTCTCTATAGTAGCATCGACTCTCATTATAGTTAGTATAATCCGGGTGCAATAATTGACTGAAGATGTAGAGCTAAGCGGGATGCCAACGTGCATCCGTAATACGATTCCGCGATTGCCTGCATCGGCCGGATAACCAGTTTTAAACAAATCCAATAATAGATAAACAAAGCAGCCTTCCCGGGCCTAAGCGCTGTCTTCAGCCCTAGACATATGCATCAGACACCGCATCGAGGCAAGATCCCGGTCAGCCAAGACAATCGAAGCGCTGGTGGCGCAACCCTTCAGTCCTAAAACCCCTCTGCCACCTTACACGCCATTCTCCCGTCTGTCGTTCCCATCTCCTGCATCGCGACCCTGTGCCGGAGCGTGTTAGCCATCCTCCCCGGCGGTGGTTACGATATCAAAGTCATCTTCCTTTCATCCGATCTCCTTCGAGAACACACTCGTTCGTTGTTAAAGCACGACCTGTATCCGGCATTGTTCGCAGCTCGTGGCTTTTGTACCTCTCGAACATAGAAGCACCACTCTGTCGCCTTTTTAACTTTCCTATACTGAAGCATGTCACCTGGTAGTCGTACTGTAGGCTGTTGGAAGCGGATCAAAGCCAAGTTTGGCAGAGAGATGTCTCCCGCCAGCACTGTACGGGACGGCTCTGCATCTAGGGACGCGACGCGCAACTCGATCTCAGCCCAGTCACGCCTTGAGAGGCAAAGCTCCTCGCCTACTCTGCCGACAGACGAGAGGATTGCAATCCCTCAGCTTTCTACATCTACACATCCCAACGATGCCGGTGCGGCGACGGCGCCACACGTATCAGCTGCGTCTGATCGCGCCGCTTCTCCATACAGCTTACGAGAGCGACTGTGGAATAACGCGTACGATCAGGCAAGGAACAAAGACTCGAAGACAGTCGATGGTTACGAGTGTATTCTATCCGCTCAACTCCACCAAGAAGACGCCGACTTTCTAAACCCTTCACACCCTGACTCTACGGACAATACGGCGCCGAGCAACGAGATTGAACAAGATGTAGAGAAACGTAAAAAGCAGATGGGTCAGCTTGTTGAAAAGAGCGCACAGAGAATAAAGGAGGAGGACAACACGAAACAAGGCATACAAAGCGGTATTGAGGTTGCTATGGGTTTCAAGAAAGTGACGATATTCTAGACTCTGAGCTCTCTAATGACTTGAATAACCGAAGGGAATATGAAAAAATGGCAGAATGTTTCCAAAGATGTCACATTCGACTCGATGCGTTGGCAAGGGAACCTAGAAGGAGGGCTATGGTTACAACACGGCTCGGAGACGCCAGAGGAGACGCACAAAAGAACCTACCATCCATGGATCCGCCCTGAACCTGATAGCGAATCTGATGAAAGTGTCAAAAGTGACGAATCGAGACAAAAGGCAGTCGCATCTCAAGCGGGAAAGTACGAGACCATTGAAAGATGGCTTCAAGAAAGCGCGGGCGAACATGAGGACTTGTAGTTGTCGACTTGGAGATGGTTATGTTATACACGGGAATAAACTTCAGGCACGCACCACACCATGAACAGCTGATCAAAATTCAACTTGTGTCAAACGGTGCGAGAAAGTAGACGCCGCTCGGCTTCTCTATATACGTGTACATAACGGAATTCGGAAGAAGTGTACTCGCCGGGTCAAGACTGGCAGAACGTCTCCTCTTGAGAGGCATCGTGAATAGCGGGCTTAAAGGGAGTTTGCCTGCACTAGAAGAGGCAGATAGAGTTCTATAGCGCTGGTAAGAAAGGACGTTCACGGTAGATGGAAGAAAGTTGTATGCGCGAGAGGAAACGATGCCGTGCGTGATTTTTTTTGTTGGCGGGGAAACGCCAATCGGCTAATCGCACGCGTGCGACTTTTGTTTTTCGCATGCGTGCGATCTCTACTTATCGTATAAAACCCTCAGGCCTGCTCGTAAAGAATGTGTTGCTATTTACTTTACGCAGCGGCTAGGTAGGATCGATACCAAACGATACTCTATATCTATCGTCTTCCACCGATGATCTTAACTTCCAGCAGTAGGAGTAAGGCAGGTAGGTTAGGCTGGCAATGAGCTGGGCTGGTCGGGGAAAGTTCGGCCCCGTCGACACGTCTTCGGCTCTGCTTCCAACAACCTGTCGAACGCTAAGCTATTTTAGTACTAGTATTAGCATATTCAACTCTACAACTAGCTAGACTAGTAATCGCGCAGCTAGGAACGTCGGAAGTGAACCTAGACGAGCCGCTATATATGCATGATATACGAGCGGAAAATGAAATAGCTAAGCACTTCCTCTTAGAATATACTACACGTTGACTGGATCTCAGGGCTTAGGCTGTAAATCAGTCTTGGAGGTAGATTTAGCGACGCTACATTCGTGTTAGAATCATAGCCGGGTACATAGAGGCCCAGCATAGGGAATATAGATGCTCAACTAGATGAATGACCGGTAGATATATGTCGAACTTGCAAAAGTACGACGCCGCGCTGTTACTAGTGCGTGCTAATATGCCTTGTATGCTGACAATATATGTGCACGCAGTTAAAGCTAGAGCAGCCTTTACTATAGTTACTACAGGCTGCAACCAGAAATTGAGAGTCAGGTCCTTCTCTACATCCACCATGTAGGTTCAAATTAATATAGGGAGTTTTATCCTATATGTTTCTATATTATCGCAAAATTAAATTGCGCGGTGTCGTACCGGATAATATACTATGGACCTCCGAAGCCTTTCTCTCTCAAACGTGACTTTCTTACCATTAATATCTAGTTAATTAGTAGAGATAAGTCGGATATTTCTTCGAGGACTAAGATGCTATTTCTTCTAGCACATCCGTGACAGTGAGATGCTTGTGGCCCTACTGATTAGCCTAGCCGTGCTGATCGAACTGCCCGGGTGAACTAGTTGATCAATACGGCCGCCTCAAGATGGCATCAACTACTATCACCGACCTAGAGCCCAACGCCTAGCGTCCAGGAGTCAATGGCCAACAACAAGGGCACATATAGCGTCTAGTACGAGACGAAGGTAATGATAGCGGTAGTAATAATGTACTGTTGAACTGTCAAGTGGTGGCAGAATGAAGTACGATTCTTGGCATGAGTTGGTGAGGGGGGCAGGAGAGGTGCCCGACTTATCCTCAAACTCGGCGCTATACCTAATCTTGC
>JAJVDC010000326.1:0-22825 GCA_021436925.1 Neofusicoccum ribis
TGCGGCTCCGCCGTCACCCAGACCCCTTCCGCCGCCACAATCCAGAACCCCGGCGGATCCAGCCCTCCTCCGCGTCTCACGTCGCCAGGCGCCAGCAATCGAGACAATGACGTGCCCTTCCCCCGCAGGTCTCACCCGCGAGCCCGACGACAAAGACCCCACGCCACGCCCGGTCCAGCCCAACCGCGCGCCGCTGCGGGCGGGCGGGCTCGCCGTCCGGAGCGCCCGAGTCGGATGCGCCGGGCCGGCGGCTCTGGGCGGGCTTGAGGGAGGGGGACTGGTGGTGGTGGTGGTGGTGTGTGTGAGAGGGACGAGCTGCCTACCTACGGCCGTCGAGGGCGCAGCACAGGTGCATGTGTGCGTGTACAAGCTTTTTTGACTCGGGAGGAGAGGCTGGCCCCCGTCCTCCCTCTCTCTTTTTTTTTTTTTTTTCACCGGCCGACCACGAGTGTGTCTGGCTCCCTCTCAAGTGGTGACAGAAGGAGGAGAGGGAAGAAGGAAAGACAACTCCGCGGCATTAATCCCCCTTTCCGCCCTTTCTTTGTTGCGGCACCGCCGGGTCACTCTTCCGCGGAGCGGACGGGGGAGGGAAGAAGAGGGAAGGGTAAGCTGAGACAATGTGAGGCAAGACAGCCGGGGCAGGAGCGCCTCGACACGGTGCCGGCAGCAGCGTCGCGGATGCGATATCCGCGCGACGGCGGTAGCAAACGCACGCAACGGTCAAAGGCGGGTGGCCCACGACGGGGCGGCGCGACCTACGTCCAGCCGCAGGCGCGTTCGCGTCCGCGTCGAGGGCCAGGCGCAGTCCGCAGCGCTGGCCGATGGTTGCGGGAGCGAGGCGTTTTCCCTTTGGACCGGAGCGCTGGGTGGGATGCCTCAATCTGCCCTGCCAACAGCACCCGGCGAGGCCAGTCCACCCCAGACGCTGCTCGATCGGGAAGAGCGCGCAGCTTTTGCTGGCCGCAATGGGGTGTGCGCTCTTCTGTCCGACGCCTGTCACCGGAACTAAAAAAAAAAAAAGGCACCAGGCGGCCTCGCCGACGCCGTCATGTCGGACGGCCGGCTCGACCGCCCCCTCGCTGGTCCGCTGCACTTCATGCTCCCGCATCAATCACCCTTTCACGCATCTGGACGGACGGTCCGTGGTGTGGTGTTGTGTGACCGCCGCCATTGCTCCAAGCGAAGAACTCGGCATTACGGCGCCCCGAATCCCGGTAACAAAGGGAAAGGGGAAAGGGCAAATGTGAAGGGAAAATAAGATCTTCCCGGGCATTGAAGCTTTTCTTCGGGGGAGGGTCTCGTGGTCCGACTGATCGGCTGACGCTCTCGCCACGGGACCGGTCCGTCTTTCTGCTCCGGCGCAAGGGAGCGCCGTTTGGGGGAGGACAACGGGAGGGAGGTAGGGAGAGAGGGCAACAATGCTGCGTGCGGACGGCGCTCGGGGGGCTCGGAGATGGGGGGAGGGCAAAGGATGGGCTCCGGACCAGGCACGAGCGCTCTACGTCCGTACGTCGGGGCGGACGAAAAAAGAGTTTCGCGGCAGAGAGAGATGAAAGGGCGGACGACGTGAGGTCGGTCGCGTGTGGTTCGATCGGCTGGTCGGACCGGCCGCTTGTCCGGCTCCCGGGCACATTAGTCCTGTTCGGGCAGTTCGACGACATGGAGAGGAGACTCGTATGTATACTTTCGAGGCACTAAACAACCAGCTATCGACAAGACTGACAACTGTCCCGAGAGCGACCGTGAGGGGGCGCCGGCATCTCCGCCGTCGCCGAACATGCAATCTCCGTGAGGAAGAAAAGACAAGAAAAAAACAGAAAGTGCAGACGCGCAGAAGCCATAGCAATGGTCAGCAGAACGCAGCAAAGACGCCAACAGAGCAGCGAGCCCATCTAACACATCCCAGCCAGCCCATCTAGCACATCCCAGCCGTCCCCTCCCCTACTTGCCCTGCCTGAACTGGGCCCACAGCTGCTTCATGCGCGCCTCCTGGCCGGCCGTGAAGTCCTCGTAGCACGAGTCGATGCTGTAGTCCATGTAGTTGTGGATGGGGTCGACGCCGGCGACGCCGGGGCACGAGTTCTTGCCGGCGGGGCAGCCGTCGGTGCTCTGGCTCTCGGCGCGCGTGTCGTCGATCATGTCGCCGGGCCCGTCGCACGAGTTGCCCTCGAACGTGTGCAGCAGGCCCATCCAGTGGCCCGTCTCGTGCACCGCCGTCATGCCCTGGTTGTAGCCCAGCACGCTGCCGCCCGGCATCGTGCCCGCCTGCACCGCGCACCCGTCGTTCTGGTACGTCGCCGCCGTCGGGTTGCTGCCGATCGACGACGGCATCGTGCACACCCCCAGCTGGTTGCCCATGTCGCTGAGGAAGTACACGTTCAGCGCCGCGTACCCGCCCTTGCGCAGCGCCTTCTTCATCGCCGCCATCGCCGCGTCGCTGCCCGTCGCCCACTGGTCGTTCTGCGTCAGCTCCGACCCCTTGAGCGTGAACCCGATCCCGTGCGACCCGTACGCCTTGTTGAGCACCGCCGCCTGGTTCTTGGCCATCTCCTGCCAGTTGGCGTACTGCCCCGCCTTGCCTCCGCTCGTCACGATGTGGAAGTACGCGTCCACCGCGATCGGCGTGTTCTGCCGCGCCTCGAGCGCCGCCCGCGCCGCCGCCGACCCGCCTTTGCCTCCCTTGATGAGTTCCTGATGCGCCTTGATGACGTCCTCGCTGCCCTGGCTGGAGCACTCAAAGTGCGTGACGTTGACCGCGTACTCGGCCAATGCCATCCCGGCCAGCGAGGCAAGGAGGATGAACGGCTTGACCATGGTCGAAAGTGATGAGACGAGTTGCGCAGAAGATCTTTCTTGCTTGCTTCGGGCTTTTTGTGCTTGATAGATGAAGGCGTCTGCAAGTTAGGTAAGCCGAGGATGTGGATTGCGGTGGTGATCTCTGTACTGATGCTGGACATTGGGGAGCGCATTGCCGTGATATTTATCGTATCCTTCACTATGTTCTGGAATTCCGTCGATATGGGGGACTTCGAGCAGACGTTGCAGACTCTCCTCTAGAACTGGCCGTGGCGCACTCTGGAGCTTTTCCATTTTGATGCAAACGGTCGGTTGTCGTGGTGTCACCCTGCGACAAAGGCCCATCGTACGGCCATCTAGTCCACGCGGGTGAGACCTGCAGCCCGTGAGTGTAAACCTAGAACTTCGGCAGTTGCAGCAAGGAGGTCGAGAAGAATATTCTGCATCATCATTGGGAAAACCTGAGACTTCTAGAAGGAGAGAAGAAGAAACAATTCCTAGATCGCCTACGCGGTATACACGATCCTCATGCCCATAACGCCAAGACAACGCACGCAATCAAAGAATTAAACGAGAAAAATACATCTTGATCGTCATCATCAAGCTTCTCCGGGTCTCAAGCTTCGGCCGGTCGCGGTTGCCGTGCTGGGCTGCTCGTTATTCCACGTGAGGTAGGTGTGATCTCCGAGTTTCCTGCAGCCTGGTGTCAGCAAACTTACGCAACCCTTTGTCCGTAGCGTGGGGATCCTACCTCGGCTTGATCAGGTGGGTGGCCGTGAAGATGGCTCCCAGAACGATACAGATGCCACCGACCACGACATACGCGATTCCAAGGAAGGGGTTCTTGCCACCCATGACGGTGCGTGTCGAAAGGAGAACGGATTTGGTGCCACCGTAAAGGGTGACGTTGAAGTCTGCACCTCGTTAGCGGCTGGCCTGGCGCGGCATGGGCGGCATGGGCGGCAAACTTACTGTCACGGATGTCGATCTGGTACCTGGCCACACTCATACTCTCGTCGTCATTCCTCATGGCTAGCTTGCTGAAGGCCGGCAGACCGGCAGTCCTCATCCAGACCATGAAGCCCTCGTCCTGGGAAAGATCGGGGATGTCCGCGTCCTCGGTGTAGCCATTGGGATACTTGACGCGCCAGTTGGGGGGCGGCATGACCTGGTCGCGGGTGTAGGCCGTCTTCTTGAACAGGTCCTTGTCGCTGTCCCAGGCAATCCCCTTGGTCGTCATGTTGTAGAAGTCGCTCTGGTTGCCGGCGGGGTTGAGACGGGTCAGGTTCGAGAAGGTATCGTTGAATACCGAGTTCGCAATCAGGCCGCACGGATAGTACGCCTTGCCCGTTGCCGGATCCAACTTCAGCGGGTCGCAGTCACTGCCGTCAATGGAAGAGTTGCTACGGTAATTGCCCTGGAGCTGCGAGGGGTCCTCGGACTTGACATAGCGACGGTGGTTCTGGTAGAAGTTGGTGAGGCGGTAGTACAGAAGGACAGTCGGGCCGATCTCATTCTCAATCTCGAACTGGAGGGAGCAGACGGTCGTGTTGTGCGTTTCGTTGTCGTACTTCACCTGCTCGAAGCTGTGAGCCCAGCTCGGCGCCTGAGCAGACGGATTGCTGGACCGGAAATAGCTCGAAAAGCGGTCCGACGGTATCTCCTCGAAGTCGTTGGTCGTGGCAATGGCGGACGAGTTCGCGGCAAGGGGCGACTTGATCGCGCAGTCTGTGTAGTCGATCGAGACTTCCTCGACCTGGGAATGGTCAGCACTGCTCGAGCCGCGCGGCTCCCCGTCGGGACGACAGACCTGGGAGCTGGCCCATATCAGCAAGCCGCCGATGGGAGCGAATATCACGCCGACGGCGAAGAAAAGAGGGAGCACGGTCTTTGGGGTGAGAATGGGTCTGCGACGGGAGGTCAGCGTCGGCCGCGCGGGCGTGGGCGGCAGCGGGCGGGAGGCACGTACTGCCAGGCCTTGAGACGCTGCTGGCGGAAGGCGGTATCTGCACGGCGGCGGCTCGGTCAGTCATGGCGTGAGCATGCGCTGGGTCGCGTGGGGATCGCACTGGCGGGTCTCCTGCTCTTTGTCTTCTTGGTGTCGTCGGCGGGCGGCTCGTTGCTGCTCATCGAGTCGGTGTGCTGCATTTCGGTCTGCGACATGGTGCGCGAGGGAGGCCCGGTACGGCCAGGAGCATCCGATGGGCGTGGAGGGGGGTGCCGCGGCAGGACGAAGTTCGAGGAATTGGCGTGGTGAGGCGCGCGGCGATGATGGCAGGTCGCTATTCTAGGAGGCCGTTGCTTGGCGGTCCTGGCTGCGCAAACCCGCGCGCCGCAGCCCGCCTGACGCCGGCCGCCTCAGCCCCGAACACCAGCGCTGGCACTCCAGGACACCGCGCAGTGCCGTCAGCCCCCATCGCCGTCCGGCCGCCGCCTGCTCGACGCGTCTGGCTGCTCCTCCTCCATCATTCCTCACGCCAGACAGGAGAAGAGCGCACCGTCGCCAAGCACTCGTCGCCGTCACCCCGCTCTCGGCAGGGGATGCATCTTTGGCTGCCCGTTGTCGCAGCCTGCGCTGACCGGGCGTCCTCGCATTCACACATGCACTCCTCGCCAATGCCATGGCCGCCATACGTGTAGCCGTATTGCAGATGCTGCCTGCCCGCAATGACGCCCTGCGTAAAGCAATGCAGCGGTGGGCTGTTCTGCGCACAAGGCGTTGAAGCGCCCAAGAATGTGCAACTCCAGTCGGGGCGAATGGTTCAACTCCACGTGCAGTTGCCCTGCTGTTGCAACGCTTCACAACCAACCATTGTTGCCAGCTCAATGGCCTTCCGAGCCCGCCTCACCTCGGGTTCGATTCTCACTGCTCCATCGCTGCTCCCCGTGTACAAGCATGATCTCCGCATTGTGTGCGATCAATGCTGTACTGTCACTTTGATATCCAAGGTGCTCCCGTCTAGCCTTCTTCAATTCAGGGCTATTTTTGCGGAAGCCAAGAGATCTAAGAAAGAGTCACCACACGATCCAATGTAGCCATTGAGAGGTAAGTGTCTTTATTACCATTGATCGTGATGTTATCTTCGCTGGCGAGACCGTGCTATCAAGAGCGTGGATACAGCCGTGAGAATGCCAGAACATTACATAGACCGATGGTTAGTCTTAAAGTCGCTCCATTACCACAGTCTCCAGTCAATGCAATTCAGCCGGCAACACAATCCATCATTACGCCTTGCAACTCGTATGTACCCGTTTATACACCCGTCCATAGTCGCACCCAACCACATCCGAAATCTTGTTGCCTTCCCATGTATACTCCCCATCCCCATCCCCATCCCACCCCAACCCCTCACCTCGTACTCTTCCTCCCCGGCACGCCACTCAACCCACCCAACCCAAACAACACCATATGCACCGGCGGCCAGCTGCAGCAGAACCGGTTGCGCCGCGGCCTGCCCCGCCCGCACGCCGCGCACTGCACTCCGAACGCCTTCTCGCCGCTCGGCCCCTCCTCCAACGCCCTCACCGGCGCCGGCAGCGACCCCACGCCCCTCCGCCTCCCCGTGCCCGCGTCGCCGCCGACCCGCCGGTCCACGAACCCGCGCCGCCCCTCCAGCCCCGGCGGCAGCGCCTCGCTGCTCCCCCCCTCCACGACCACCACCTCTTTCCCTCGCTCCCTCGCCGTCTCCACCGCTGCCGGTGGCTCCGCGCCCGAGCTCGCCGTCCAGGGCGACGGCGAGGAGAAACTCAGGTTGCGGATGGCCATGGCGGCGACGTTGGCCTTTGCGCGGACGAGCGGGGACGGGTAGGGAGAGGACGGCGACGAGGAGGCGGACGAGGAGGGGGGGGACGGCGAGGAGCGCGACGGGGGGGCGAGGGGGTTTGGCATGGCGGGGGTGAGGGTGGCGGAGCGGGAGAGGGAGGGCGGCTCGAGGGACGAGGGCGGTGGAGGAGCAGGTGGAGCGCGGTTGTAGTACGGCGAGGGGGGGCACTCGCGGGAGGACGGGGCGGCGGAACAGGACCAGAGCGCCGCGTCGAGGTTCGTGAAGGGCGTCGGCGTTGGCGAGGGGGTTGGGGAGAGGGAGGTGCCCCCTTGGACGTGTTTGGTGTTGGGGGGTGACGTCTGGTAGTGGTGGTACCGGATTGCGTGGGCGCTCGTAGGTGGTGCGTTTGTGATGGACATAGTTTTAGACGGCTTGTAGAATCGATCCTGTGGCAAAACGTTGGTCCGTTGAGCAGCGATGGATACGTGAACTTTTCGAAGGGAGGGGACGAGGAAGACCCACGTATGCCCAGCTTTCACGAGATTGTATGGCAGAGTCGCCGATTCAAAGGATCGCTGGGCAGGGTCTGCATCCTTTATCCCAAGTGCAGATCAGTAGATCACGCTAGGCCAGATGATGGGAAAGTTTGAATGTCTAAGATCGATTGCTATTGCCGCCTATGGGCATTTCAAGTTCTGTCTTTGATAACCCCGCTATCAATCTTCGCTAACCCATCCCGAACGCTAGTTGAGGCCGGAATCAATGAAACAAGACGAGCTACATGCTGGGTGCTGCTACCATATGAGTGGTGGGGGTATCAGAGTGTAAGTGCCGATGATGATGATGATGACGGAGTGCGCCGGGGACCGAGAACAAAGAGCAGAAAACCAGACAAAGAGAGGGAAAAGCCTGACATCAGACCACATCTGTCCAATGATCAGGACAGGGTAGAGCACCGCCCGAAAAATGACCCCGAAAACTCCAAGAGAACGCCAATGTCGTGAAATGCTGCGTGTCGTGATCCAGATATGTGTGAACGTGGGGATTGCTCCGGCTTCACATCGACAAGCGATGGAGCCATAGTCTGCAGAACCCAAAGTAACGCCAATGCCCACCGGTTGATGCCCATGAGACCGAGAGAACCAATCTGGGAGACCACGATGCAAGATATATGAGAGATGAGATGATGGGACGAGGAGAAAATGACGAGAAACGAAACGACGACGCTAACCCCGTGGTTATGAAATGTCCAAGGCGACAAGCCTGGGGATCGCGAAGCGGACCCGGCTCCGCGATGTGAGATGAAGGCGATGAGGGTGAATGACCAGGTGTTTCACATGATCATCGATCCGCCCGCGAATCGACGCAAGCATCAAACACTGCGTGCCTCTAATTCTCCCAGTCGTTAAAGTCCTGGACGTACTTCTGGAAGTAGACCGGCTTGAACCAGCCAATCTTCTCGTAAGCAGCCCACAACTTGCTGGCCTTGTTGACATCAATCTTGCAGGCCTGTTGGGCCTTGGTCTTGTTGAAGTCCTCGCCCCTGATGAGGGCCCTGACGCGAGCCTGGAAAATGCGTCGCTTGTTGTAGAGGTAGGTTGCGCACGTGAGTCGGAGCGTGGAAGCGACATTAAGCTCGGAGGGGTGGAGTTCACCCCGGTCCGGATCGGCGGAAAGGTCAAGGGGCTGACCCTTCCATTCCGCCTTCAAAGCTTTTCTGCCGTCCTCGGGGAGCGTCTCCAGGGGTGGCGCATAGTTCGGAATCTTGTGGAAGTCGACGTCATCTCGCGACGCCGGGACCCGGGAAGCCTTGGGGGTCGGCGGCTTTGCGTCAAATGACTCAAGCAGTGCAGCCTTGGGAGTGCGCTTCGTAACCCGGGGTGCGCGAGGCAGTCTGGGGGCGGCGGGCTTGGTCTTGCGCACGCCGGCAGGGGCGGGAGCGAGCGCCCTCAATTGCGAGCGCTGAGTCGACTTCTTAGGGCCGTACATGCTCCAGGTCGCGCGCTCGTTGCGCATGTACTTGACGGGGTCCTTCTGCCATTGGCTGACGGCAATTGACTTGCAGGCGATTGCCAATTGGTACTCCTCGCGGGTCGGTCGGTTGTAGGCGCTGGCAAGCCCGGACTTGGCGATATGCTGTGAGATGAGGGCATCGTGCTCAGGAGTGGTTCCGGTGCTGGGGAACAGGGGCGCGGCTGTGGTGCCGATCTTGTCACCGCTCCACGCTGGGAACAGAGGCGGGTCCCTGCTCGTATCCTCCTCCACCGAGCACTGCGAGTCCTCCTTGTGGAGATTGTCGAAGGGCGAAACAGGCGGGGAGGGAGGCAGCCCCTTTGCGGAACTCCGAATGTTGCTGCCTAGCGAGTTGACGGTGAGGCGGTTGATGGTGCAGTCGAGCACCTGCTGGGCCGTCGCATCCATTGCGCAGTCGGCGGGCGACTTGGAAAAGCTGTCGGAGCGCTTTGTCTCGGGCGGCGAGAGCATTGAGGAAATGGTGAAGCGCGAGTCGGCCTTGGAGGGCGTGGCGGTGGGGTGCGGCGAGGCCATTGTCGCAGCTGAGAGTGAGATTGGGGGGGCGAGGCGCGCGAGGGGCAGCGTTCGCCGGTTTTGAGGGCAGCCTAGGCTGCAGGGGAAGGTGCTGGAAGGGCGGCGCTGAGGTGTCGAGAGCGTTGCGTTGTCTGCTGCGGTCGGGCTGAGGTGGCGAGGCGGACAATAGGCTGCTTTATGAATAGATGCGAGTCTGAGCGTAAGACGTAACGAGCGCGGAGCAGCCAATGGCAGTGCACCGCGCGAGAGCTGGGCCGGTCAGATTGGCACGCAGGCAGACGTGGTATTTATTGCCTGGGGGCAGGCGGGCGCGCAGTGCGAGAAGCAGCGCGGTAGCGATCAGTACTGCTGGGAGAGAACCGTGGTTCGGGGAGTAGGGGACCTTGAGCGCCGTGGGCGCGGACAAAGGCGTGCTTATGAACCTTGGCCCAAAGAGGGCTGTGTGTCTGGGAACAGGGTGAGTGACTGGGAGAGGGCAGATGACTGGTTTCTAATCAGGCGGAAGGCGGGCACCGCGGGCTCGCACAATGGGACAAAGAGCAGAGCGGGCGCGCGCCGCAAGGGCGGGATGCGACAAGGCGGCAGATCGCAGGTGTCAGTTGCTGGCAGGGCTGGTTAGCTCGGAGTATCATCAGGCACACTCGCGCGCTTCTCAGCGGCCTGAGGTGAGCGGGCTGGCTATTCGTCAGCATGGAACAGGAAGGCGGGCGAACAGGACAGAAGGGCCGGAGGTGTGGCAGTGCGTTGGGCGCGCGCCGGGCGCTGATAGGGCGGGCCTGCTGGGACATGCTGCTGGCGGCTTCTGCGCCGCGCAGGTCTGGATACCTGGCGTGCTCTTGCGGGCGGCGTTTGGAGCAGGTGATGGGAGGTTCTCGCAGCGCGCGAATGAGTCAAGCCAAGGGTTCGGCGCTACGCCCAGCGCGGCCTAGACGCAGGCCCGCCGTCGGGAAGTGCTACGCATATCGCGCCTCCACCCTGCCAGCGCCAGCGCAGGTGGGGGGGCCAGCGGCCAGCAGCGCCGGGCCATTGTTGGCCTGCGCGACGCCGCGGTGCTCGACGAGACGCCCATTGTGCGGCTGCTCCAGTACACGTGTCGCCGGCCACGGCAAGCGTGCGCGCAGGCCGCACTGAGCGTCAATGCCCGCCGCCGCCGCCGCCCACGCTTTGCGTCGGATAGCTCGCCGCAGGGCAGCCATTGACGAGCGCTCACCGCGCAATGCTCTCCTGAAGCGTGCGCCCGACGAGCGCCCGCGAGTGGAGGCATGCGCAGGCGCGCTGCGCTGCTGCCCGTAAGTCCGCCGCGTCGCCCCCGGCGCCGCCGCTATCTCCAATCTCCAGCGCTCCCTCGAGCACTCCTGGCTCCTTCGCTCGCGCTCCAATGGCTGATCTGGTGACACCTCGCCGTCCTGCACCCCCGGCCGCCGTCCGCCACCAGCCACGCGGCGGCCAGGCGCCTGGCGCGTCCCTAGCCGGCGCGCAGGCGCGAGGCTGCTTGGTCAATTGCATCATCGCCGGCGCGCAGGCTGCCATCTGACGGCCGCTAGCCAGACCGCTCGTATCTGGGGCTCCGGGGGGCTCCTCGTGGCCCCCTCGCGGCGCGCATGTGAAAGCCGCCTGAGACAGCAGCCCGCACCTGACAGCCTGCCCACACCCTCTGGCGGGGTGGTGGTGGTCGACAATCCCATCCTTATCGCTATCGATACGCGCCCGCCGCCCGATCAGGGCTGGCCCGGGAGGCGTGTGGAGAGGCCCTGAGCCCGGAGCCTGAGCCCGGCGAGCGAGCCCCTCCGCCTGAGGTCAGCAACACCGGCGCCCGGCCTGCTCCGGCGCATCCAGCGCGCGCCCGTCGCTCCAGCCCAGACCGCCGCCCCAGCGTGCTCACGAGGACGCTACCGGGCTCCTATCTCGCGCTCGCGCTGCGCAGCAGGTCATCTACCCGCCGTCCCCCCACACCGCTCATCAGCCCGCAATCCCTGCCGCCTGCCTCCTCCACACTATCCCACCCCGCTAGAGGCAGTCACGCCGCGCCTCTGCCCGCCAGAGCCCTGCGTTTGCTGCGCGACGGGCGGCTTGGGCGGCCGCCATGCACGCAATCGATCGACGTGCCCCGGCCCGCCCTCACATCGCATCTGGCCCAGCGCCCAAGGGCCCCAGGCCCGTTGCGGCGGCCGATCCCTTGGGTGCGAGAGATAGCAGCCGGTGATAGGCTCCGCCAGCCAACTCCGGAGTAGCGCGTCCTCTATCTGTGCCCGCCGCCCTGCAGCAGCGATCCATGGGACCCTGCATTTCATTTCTGCGCGTGCTGCGGCGAGGGCGGGGCTGCTACACCTGCTCTATCAGCGCGCGGTCGCCGTGCAGATGATCGCGGCTGCGTCGGCTCCAGCGCCGCCTTTCCTTTCTGTCCAAGAGTGCGGGTGGTGTCTCAAAACCACCGGCGAGTCGTCGTCCTGTTTCCGTCCGTTTCAGAAGGTGTTCGTCAGAGCTGGGGTTGCGGCGCGCGCAGCCGTTCGGCGGGCGTGGGGAGCACACTGCGCGGCTCGTGATATGCAGCCACATCGTGCGTCTGCGCGGCTTCCCGGCGGCCCTGTTGCTGCGGCCTGCAGATTCTTGTGTGCAGCAAGATGCAGAGCGTCTGCCCGGCCGTTGCTGCGACCTCCGCCGGGGGCATGGCGCCGGCACGCGCAGCAATTGGAGCGAAAACCGTGCCTCCACCAAGACAGGCTGTTTCAGCACTTCTCGCACCGGCTTCCGAGGAATCGACGGCGCGCCGTCCAGGCCGTGTACGAGGCATACGGCAGGCAGGCCCGCTTCTGCAGCAGATGACCGCGTTGCGCGGAGAGGGTCGACCGCGCAGCGCATCACCAGTGTGCAGCGCAACTGCAGGCGTCTCAACACTCGCCCATGCACGTCATATTAAGATTCGCAGCGGGCGCGCAGAGGCTTAAGCGACAGGCCGCCTGAGTCTGTGGGGCCGCCGGCGTGGTGCTGCGCTATCGACGCGCTCCCGCTGCTCTCCCGCTGCACCCTCAGGGAATAGCCTCTAGGCTGCAGTTCCCCTTCTGGCGAACCTCTGGCTGGAACACCTGTTTTACGCCCAAGGGCCTCTACAGCCTCCGGAGCCACAGGTCCATCTCCATTGCGAAAAAAAAAAAAAAAACCTGCTGCCTGCGCCGGCTATGTGAGTGGACCCCGTACCGGGCACAAATGAGTCTATGAAAAAATTTTCACCGTGAGTAATGCCGTCACCGTCTTCCACGGCGGACCACTGTCTTCCCACCTCTTCCCACCACGGACTTAAGCCACACGGACTTGTGGGTCTCTTTTTCTTCCGTCTCCGGTGCGGCGGCTGAGTGGGCGCATGGCTCCCAACGCGCCGTTGAGCTGCTCACTGCCGCCTGTCCTCGCCATCTCACGCACAACCGGTGTTCCACGGCATGGCTCTTCCACCTGCAGGAGAATGCGGCCCGCCTGCAAACCCTATCGTCCATCGACTGGTCATCTGCGCACAATCCGCCTCCAGGCCAACGTAATCCTCCACAGCCTCCTGCAGCGGCAAAAGCCTTTTTCAGTCATCCGTCTTCCCGCTGACCCGGTTGCCGGGTCTGTACGCCCTGCGCCCTCGCCTAATGGGCGGCGGTGCTGCAGCACTCCTCGAAGATGGTGGGGAGACAGGTAGGTAGATCAATTGATGTTCAACTTTGCAACAACGGATTTCTTGACTTTGATGCACACGCATGTCTCTCCACCGTCTCTCCTCCGCATCCCGCATATGCCCTCCGGGCTCCTGCATGTCGTGGACTACAGAAAATTTCTCAACACCCCGTGGTCCGTTATGAGACCAGGTCTATGTCTGGGGCCGTGCTTTTGCGCTGCAGCTGTCCCCTCAGCCCACCCTCTTTGTTGGATGCAGTCCCGGACAACCATTCAACGTCACGGCCCATCTCATCTTCATCTCATCACCATCTAAGCAAACCCGGAATTCCATCGCAGTCCGGCGGATACCTGCATGCACTGCGCAGATGACCTACTCTCTGCCGCTTTGGGTGCGGTACACTGCATGACGGGAAGATCGAGATTGGGGCCAGATGCCTCAGATGCACTTGACAGATCGTAAAATGCAGATCAAACATTCCCTCCACGCCCATCGCACTCTGCAATTCCCTCAAGCTGGGGAGGAAATCCGGACCAAAAGGCAATCCAAGGACACCTCATTTTTGCAGCATCCACATTGTTTGCACAAGCTGCTGCGCCGCCGAAGGAAAATGTTTGTGGTCCGCCTCGTACGCGCCTATGCCCATACAACCTCATCTGGAATTCAACCTGCCCTTGTCTATGCTCGAACTATATTCGCGCAAAGCCCACCTCGGGCAAATTCGGTACATATCCATATGTACCGTTGTTGTTGAACGGCTCGATGCGCAACGTGAGTTTAAACGGACTGTAAGTGGTTGCACGGCAGATTCTTGGTGCAGCGCGTAGCACACCCACACACTCTTGCTGCAGGATTCAGATACAGACGCACGATGCAGATACATATGCATATGCAGATTCAGATTCTAACCAGGAACCCGCGCGGGTGTGGATGCATGTTTAAGAATAGTGTGGTGTGCGGTCGTGCATGCTGCAAGCTATGTGCGCCGCGATTGCTCCTACCCCTGTCTTATGGCGGCCATCGCCCATCTTACGTACAGGCGGATGCGCTTCAAAGCTGCTGGGGCGAAACTGACGGTAAGGTCTTAGGAGGAGGGAAGGAGAGTGGGGTGGGACGTGGCATGGTAGGGAACCGCATCCGTAGAGGATGGAATCCGCAGGCAGAACGGGCGTCGTCTGTACGCTTTCGAGGCAGAGCAAGGGTCACGGGCTGTGTGAATGCGCCTCCCCTTCCGCCGCCCGTTACCAGACGATTAGGATCGCAGGCTCCAGCCCAAGGCTTCGTCTACGTACCCACCAGCCCGGCGAGCGGACTTCTGCCTTACCGCCTTACCAACAGCTCCATTCCTTCAGCCTTCCCGTATCTGCCTGCTTAGCACCACCAACACAATCCTGCGTCGCAACCCCCGCTCCAAAACTCGCCATCCTCGCAACTGTGGCAGTGCAAACCCACACGAGGCGGAACCGGGGGCCAGACCCTTCTTCCCACGCGGAAATTGCGCGATCCGGGAATTGGCCCAAAACTCAGCTTGAAACAGACATGGAGCAACGGGCCTAACCCACGGGTAACGGGAGCATCCATCCCACCCCATCCCTCAAATCTAGACGGCAACATGTGAAGAAGGCTCAGCGACAAAGCCTTACCCGCACTGCCGCGTGTTCTCTCTCGTCGTTTTACACGTTCCCGAACCCTCCTACTCCCCACACGACTCATGTTTCACCATTCGCTTCGCAGCTGTTGCACGCGACGTGCGAAGCAGATGCAGAAGGGGCCGAAGAGAGAAAATCTTATCTGATATTCCCGACGGCGGGAACGACGCCCAACTCAGCGACCAGCCCAGTTCCCGGAGCACCCCCTACTGGTCCGACCATCGACGGAGGCGGCCGAGAGGGAGGCAAGGCGCTGGAGCGGCTGGAGCTGGGCGTTCCGGTCGACAACCGGTCAACACCAACGCGCGGAAGAACCAAGGCAGAGACGTGCAGGGCCAGAGCGACAGCAGCAGGGCGTCGACGCACCGGGCTGCCATTCGCTCTCCAGAGCACACGGCACCTGTCCGTTTCACCCTCGACCAACGAGACCTCAGAGCCGGATTGTCCCACCACCAACCGCCCATCCAACCAACCAGCCCCATCCGGCCCCCAAGCTGGGCCAGAACGACGACAGCTCAGGATCCGAAATGAAAGGGCGGGCGCCCTACAGGAAAGTCACGCTCTCAAGAAAGGACAGCGCACGCAACGCGCAAGTCTGGGATGCCTTGCCCGACGGGCAACAGGTAGGACGTAGACCGACGACCACGTCATAGGCAAACTCAATTTTTCTCGATAGTCTTTCTGCTGTCACGTCCGCCCTACGCATCGTATTCCATCGATCAGGCAGGGCGTTGGACCGATCAGTCTAGTGCTAAGTACCACTGCCATTGCCGAACGTTCCCTTAAACCCCGTTCAAATGCCCTTTCTCCCAATCGCAAGCAAAGCAGTCCCGAGGCTGGTCCATTCTGATCCATCCGGCGCCCTGACGCCACGAGAAGTAAGAGTTCAAAAAGCAAAGCGAAGGGGAAAAAAAAGAAAAAAGAAAACAAGCCTCTTCGGGATGCCCCCAACCCAAATGCCATATATGCATGCATCGTACTTTGTTTTTGTTTGCTTTTAGACCGCCTCGTGGGCATTTCCGTCAACCCCGGAAACTGGGACGGCCGCACTTTGAAGGGGAGGAGAAAAAACGCCTCTTTCGCACGTACATATGCAAAATGTAAGCAAAAAAAGAAAAAAGGGAAGAGAAACTTTGGCTTTCACGCCTCTCTTTTCGCGACCCACCCAATAATAACGTATCTGATCAAAAGCCCCCCAAAGTCCGCTTTCCGCACTTCCCACTTACCCACCCCGACCAGCCATCAAAAAAGTTTGATATATTACAAGTTGCTCCCGAACGGTTTTGTTTTGTTTTACCGGGTCCTTGCCGTCCGAATTGCCCGGTAGGAGCGAAGAGGCGCGCGAAAAGAAAAGGGAAGCAAGAACGCCACTCCACCGGACAGATCGAGCGCCAACCCGAGACATGCCGTCTCAAGTCTTCCGATGAGCGCCAGCAACGCGCAGGCAGAGGGAGAGAGAGCGGCGCAAAAGCCCAGGTTTTTCCTTGCCCAGCCCCGCAGAAGAGCGCGCGGGAATGGTCCATCCAACCATCGGACACGCCTCTCGCAGCAATGACGTAGGTTCCCTCGAGACGGTTGGACGGCTTTCTGCGCGCCGTGAGTCAATTCAACCACGCTTGCCACCAGCGCGCCCCAACTTGAGCCGGCGCGCCGCCTCGCTCTGGCCGACGTGTCTGACGGGCGCGGCGTTGGCGACGACATTGCTCTTTGGTGCGACGGTGTAGGTGCGTAGCTGGCCCTCTTGACGGGCGCGGTTCATGAAGCTCGGAGGCGCAAGGGCCTTGGCGCGGCGTTCTGCGGCGGCTTGCTGGGAAGCTGCTGCCTTGGAGGTGGTGCGGTCGGGAAGGCGGCTGGGAAGGTATGTGTTAGTTTCTGGTTTTGAATGTGCGGGGGAAAGGATGGTGTATGAGACATACAGAGGATCGTAGTTGGCTTCAGCGACCTCCTTCTTGCGGTAGTCGTCAGTCCGCTTCAGGATGGGCCGTGTCCACTCTCCTATCAGCTTCTCGGCTTGTCTCTTTATGCTGGACTCTGCTCTGTTGGTCTTGGTGTAGAAGTTGATGACCTTGCCGATACCACTAGCCACGAGCGAATCCTTGGTGATGGGCAGCTTGGCTAGCACCGTGAAGAGCTCGCGCTGGATGTTATACGCGGGCATGCTTCCATCGTTGAGCGGCTCGAGGAAGAAGCGCACAGCTTGCAGGAGGTTGATATCGGGGTCCACTAGGTTGTTCTGAAGATTGTTGCGGTTGAGAAGGGCGACGACTTCGGGCAGGAGCTTAAGCTTATGAATAGCGGGCTCGCCGCGCTCACGACCTTCGTTATCAGCTTGGGCAGCCTCCGTCATACGGCGGCGCATATCCTCAATCTCAGCGTCGGCCTGGGCTTCAAGGTCCTTGGGTCTAAGTCAGTTCCGCGTGTTCTCTGAAGCAAACGTGGAGCGCAACTCACAATGCCCTGCTGCTTGCGCGACTTCTTCCTACCGCCCTTGAGCGCCTCGTCCATCTTCGCATCCAGAGCCTTCCTACGCCTCTCATCAGGTGTAAGACTATCCCAATCCTCCTCTAAGGGCTCCGCCTTCTTAGTCGACCTCCTAGCCCTCCGCTCGGTCGTAATACCCTCAGCACCGCTAACCTCATCACCGTCCTCGCCCCTGCGCTTCCGACTCTTCTTCGGCTTATCACGCCTCCCCTCCCTCTTCTTCTTCTTCCCGCTCCCATCCCCGTCGCCATCCGCGCGCTTGCGCTTGTGCACGCCGATCAAGCCCACGTTGCTCTCGTCCACCTGGATGGCAGGCCGGTCCTCGATGGCGATGGCGTTGGGGTCGAAGTCCTCGAACTGCGCCTCGTCGACGTCCGACAGCACCGACTCCGCGTCCGACAGGCCGTCGTCGTTGTCGCCCTTGTCCTCGGCGTCGGCGTCGCCCGTCCCTTGGCCCGCCTCCGTCAGCTCCATGTCCTGGCCCGGCGCCGCCGCCGGCGGGTTGGGCGTCGCGTTCTCCTCGTCAATGTCCGGGCGCACCGGCTCGCCCGGGTCGTTGCCTGCCTCCGGCAGCGTGCTGGGGTCCGGGGGCGAGTTTGTGATTTCTGCGTCCTCCATCGCGGATTTGTTGCTGCGGGCTGTGTTGCTCTGACGGCGCGCTGGGGTCGGCGGTTGGGAGATGGCCGTCGGGATGAGGCGACGATGGCAGACGCGAGCTTCCGACGGAGGGGCGTTGGCGGGAGGTTGTTGCTGTGCGGGCGTTGGAGCAGCTTGATGGGGGAGCTGCGGTGGATGAAGTCGAAAGGAAGGGCGCCAGTCGCGCCGCGCCAAGCCCGCCGCTCAAGATTTCACCTCCAGCAATCGCCGCAGCTCCGACATCATCAACATCCACCCGCCCGACCACCAACCGTTCCTACATAATACCGCCAACATGTTCGGAGGTGCGTGTGCTCCAGCGCCGTCATCACAGCTCTATCGCTAACAGAATCAAACAGCACCGCCGCCGCCCAGCAAGGAGGAGTTGATCGAGCAGGAGCAGACGGCTCGCGTCACCCTCACCGGCGCCTACATCACCTGCGCTCTCCTCTACCTCTGTAAGGTCCAATGGCGCCATATCCCTCCATCGCAATGTTCTGACGCACAGCCGTTACAGCTCCCTTCGCCGTCGAGTATATGGGCAACTTCTTCTAAACAAAAATACCTACGACTACGTCATGCACAATACTGGAAACAATGAAACGCTGGACTGGATGGAATCAACACGAACGGACATAGCGCACGGCAGCACAGCCAGGGGACAGTGGTCTCCAAATTTTTGTACTCTTTTCTGTTGCGCTTGCAAAGAAGCGCAACCTGTATATTATATGAGAAGCCGCCCGCCACCATAGGTCGGGTTATAGGCTTCGCGTGCGCGTCCTGAGAACGCCTTTCCACACCCCGTTCTTTTTGTATAGCACCATGTCCCCCCCGTAGAAATACACTGTGTGGTATCCCGTGCAAAAAGCCTCAGCCCATCCAAAAAAAAGCCTAACTCTCTCCAATGCTACCCGCGCACCATCACATGGCAGTCTCTTGGATCATCTGCTGCTCGACACGGGCTTGTTGGCATCCTGCCACTCAATCCACTCCTTCGTGATCCGGCTAAGCTCCTCGCGAAGATGGGCGAGCTGCTTATCGAAGTCGTTCAAAACCTGTGGGAAACTGTGAGCCGGGCAGACCTTGACTGACGGATTTGGGACGCTTACCTTTCTGATCGCCTTGACGTGCTCCTCATCCAGCTGCTCTCCCTCGGGCTTGCCAGCAGTCTTGCCCAACTTCTCGATCTCCTCCTGCAGCAGCCTTGCGCGCGCCCTAACTGCGCTCATCCTCGCCCAGATTTCCTCCTGGCGACCGTTCAGCATGGGGTCAAAAGCCTTCTTCTCCAGCTCCTTCAGCTTCTTCCTCAACTCCTCCTCCCTGGGGTCCATCGCGTATCCCCTGTTCCGCAGGATCTGCGCCTTCGTAGCCAGTGCCAGACAGCGCTTCGTAAGCGCGATGTGCTTCCTCCTTGCCTCTGTGGTGCGGACGGTGATCTCCAGATCGTGCTTCTGCAGCATCTCCGTCAGGCTGTTGTTCATCTCATGCAGACGTGCCTGCAGCGCCTCGACGGCCTTGGCCTGAGTCTCCAGGCGGCCCGCGACGGAGCGGAATCCCCTTCCCAGCACGGGTATGGCGCCCTCGTTCGGCTTCCTGGACAGCGCCTCCTCCCACGCCTTGGGATCCTCGTCGGCCGGCGCGACATAGTAGGGGACGTTCTGGGGATCGACTTGGTTGTAGAAGTAGTGCTGGAAGGCGGTGTTGCGCTGATCAGGCATCCACTTCGCCATGAGATCGGCCATTTGTTCGGGGATAGACTTCTGGTCTGTTTTGGGCGTCAGACTTGATTCAGAATGAAACTATTCACGTGCCAATTGGGGCATGGATAACTTACGGGCTGGGGGCGGCGGGGTCCAGACATTGTTTGTGGACGCGCTCAGCTGGGCGGGATTGGGAGGCGGGAGCAGAGGGTTCCCAAAAACAGTGGAGCCGCCATAGAAGTTGTTTGCAGCTGGCTGCGACGGCGGCTGAACTCCGAATGCGCCGGTGGTAGCAGGCTTGCTCAAGCTCGCACCGAAGAAGCCGGTGCTCTGTTGCGGCTGTTGCTGTTGCTGTTGCTGCTGCTGCTGCTGCGGTTGTTGCTGCTGTTGGTTGTTGCCCGCATTACCGAAGAGGCTACTGCCCAGTGACTGCTCTATTTGTCAACCACGGTTCTTACGTCGAGCAGACTCGAAGAGTTTACCGGTTGGGTAGGTTGGGTGCTGGACCCAAACAGAGAAGGCTTGTTCTGTGTGCTGCCGCCAAAGGCAGATGCGCCGAATGGGTTGGCATTCTGGGTGGAACCTCCGAACAGCGACATGGCTGCGTGATTGCGCTCGGAAGGAGGAGCGGTGCAGGAGCAATGGAAGATTAAGGGTGGGTGTTGGGCGGCGTGGGCAACGCGCGAGTGTTGGCGGAGACGGGAAACGCGTTGCGCGGCTCAGAGTGGCAGACGGGTCGGGTCGGTCGGAGCGGCGACGCGGCACAGGACGGGTCGGGGTTGCGGGGAGGCTATGTGGCTTTGCTCATGGCGGAGTTGCGATGTTGACCTTGTTCATTCGCGTGTTGTTTCTGCGGAGCTCAAGCTCGTCGCGCGCTCGGCAAAAGCCGGGGGCCGCGCCAAGAGCTCAGGTCGACGTTCGCTCCAATAACCTCACCTCCATTCCGCATTACCCAGATACCCGTACCTCCGCCAAAATGGCCGCCCGCGAAGCCAGGTGAGCTGGCCCCGGAATCGCACTGCTCGGGCCCATGCCGTCACGCCCGCGGTCCATTGGCCCCTCACACGCGCTGACCTCGCTGTCCGCAGGTTCAACCAGCAGGTGCTCGTCGACACCACCCCGCTGCCCGACAGCGTCCCCAAGGTCAAGGAAATCGGCGCCTCCTCCGCCCCGCTTCTGTCCGCCTCCTTCTTCATCGGCGCGCGATGCAAGCCCTACAATGACGACTACATGCTCTGCAAGACCGAGGCCAACGGCACCGGCGAGCTCGACTGCATGAAGGAGGGCCGGAAAGTGACCAGATGCGCCACCAGCGTGTAAGGCCCCTCAGCCGGATGAGAATATGCATGGAAGGATCGATGGACATCTGGCGGACTGGATTGCGCTGACGGGCGTCCTGCAATAGGTTGGAGGACATCAACAAGCACTGCCTCAACGAGTTCCGCTACCACTGGCAGTGCCTTGACGACAACAACCAGCAGCTCTGGCAGTGCCGCAAGCCCGAGCGTTCGCTGAACAAGTGTGTCTTCGACAACTTGGTGCGTTCCTCCATCTCCACTCGCCCCGGTTCCGCTCCGCCCATTCCCGAGCCCAGGTTGTGCCGTGAGAAGAACACTAACAACCGCTGCAGAAGCTGGAGAAGGTCATCCCCGGCACGCCGAACGGCGAGACACCAGTCCACCTGCGCAAGAAGCAGATCTACGGACACAGTGCGAAGCTTATGTAAAAATTACTAGAGAAATGCAGGCGCCTGGTTACATGACATATCATTCGTCTCTGTCATTGCATGAGTCTAGCTAGATGCTAAGCCGGACATGTGTTGCGATTCCACATCCTCAACTCCTAAGCCTCGTAGGAATACTATCCTATATTTATAGCGGACCACCAAAGGCGGAAGGTATCAATGTCCGCTGCAGTACATAGCGGCGGTATCGATAGGTTTGTTACATTAGGTTTTCTCTAGCTCCCATACGCGCCGACTGTACAAATATTCAAATTATACTAGTCAATATTGTGTGGCGACCTGGCTCCCATGGTCGTCGTCCGCCTCGTACATCCAAAAGCGGTACTAATTGTCTTGAAGCCTCAACCACCTGCATCAAGCCAAGCGCTTAAAGTCCACCAGTATGCTGGCCCTGTCAGTAACACGTATATCTAGTGACGAAGACTTAAAGCAAGCACTAATGCCGCCATGGCGTACCGCCTTGACGCAAGCTGCAGATACCCGAAATTGATCTCCAGTGCATTCGTGTAAGATGGGTTCCTGCAACCGCCTCCACTTGTGCCAACACGTCTCACCTTGGTGCACTCTGCGGTTGTAGCACACATCTCGCATACGCAAGTTTCGGTTATCGACTTCTTGCAGAAGTCTCAGCCACTGATCTTCATCAAGTTGTGTTTATATAATCCGGCAAGGGGCCCAAGCCACCGTGAAGCCTCTAGATTGCAGACCTACTCCTCCACGTAATGGAATCGTTTCTTATTATTCACGAATCGCTCCTGACATGACGTGCAGACTCTCCGATATGGACTGTTTCTCTCAATTACGCTCTCTTCTCCCACGAACTGTCTCAAACACTACCTCGAAATAGACCTTAAATGTCATCAAGTCACTGAAGAAAGGATTTGAACAGTTTTTTCCTCTCGACGAAAGAGCTATTAGGAGCTGCAGAGGAGTGAAGTGGGGCCTCCTCTTGGCACTTGGTATCAACGCCCTGGTACAACCTTGCGGCACCTTGCAATCGAAGTAATGGATGGTGTGATCTTTGTAGAGAAGATGATAATTTCCTGTGGCAAGTATGTTTGCCTGCTGTGTTCCTACCCATCCTGTTGAGTGTTGACAAAGGTGAATTCCAGGCCGTATTGCGGAACAGTGCAAGGGCTACAAATGGGGCCAAGGCAACTTCGGCATGCCGAGTCGGCAATTCAAGACCACAATCACAAGCAAACCCCGAACCGGAATGTTTCATCCGAGGCATCTAAACGCAGGCACGAGAACTTTGCAGGTCAAATCAAAACCTGTTCAAGCCTGCAAGATCACCATGCTTAGCCATGTATTTAGGTCACGAGATCACGAGGAGTAGACGTTAAGCTTTGGCTAGACAGGGGGTCGCCATGCGGCGCCAACCTACTTGCATTTAGGGTTGCAGGGCAATGGGTTGGGAATTGCCAAATGGGGATGCTGTTTCGGCTTCACGTGTTGCTACACCGCGCTCCTTCAATTTCGCAAGGGTAGGAAAAGCGCGGCATCGCCAATTTACTGCTGGCACCTAAGATTATTCTGGCAAGCTTTTTTTTCCAGTTTGCCTTACCGTTACTTGCGGCAACGGTACAACCGAACACATGAAAAATGCTCTCGATTCATTCCACTGTCTCCGCCCCGATTGTCAAGGCCATCTCCAAGGATGACATTGTCCAGAATGGCCACCTCCACACGCAATTTTCATTGTGCAAACATCTCCAGAACGAAACAGTTCCCCCTCCCTCGACAACTCCTCCAGCAGCGCATTGGTGGACAGCCATGCAATACGCTGAGTTCAGCAGCAGCGAGCGGAGGCTAATCTCTCCCAGGTGCAATCCGCTCTCATTCCTTCGCTATTT